>OAMR01000432.1:1123593-1141279 GCA_900205405.1 Echinochloa crus-galli | reverse complement strand
AGTTCATAATGAGTACCGTAAATATGAGCATCCATATACTAAATTAGAGAGTCAAATTTAGGTACTCCCTCCGTTCCAATTTATACGTCGTTTTAGCATTTCATGATTTATAGTTAGTAGTATGTATCTACATATATACGTAGATACATACTACTAACTGATGAGGACATCACCACGTTGGACATACAAGAGACGGACTCTTTTCCGGGGTACAAGTCGTCACCACGTCGGACAACAACTTCGGTTCGGATTCAGCCTACACGTCTGCGCTTCAACTGCGATATCTCCCTCATACGACGTCCAATCAAGGTGTTCTTGGATGCGTTGGAACCGTGACGACGAGACGCTTCTTTTGGTTCTGGTTTTAGCTCCACAGGATTCGTGGATCATTCTGTGTGACCAGGAAAGGTGCCGCGTCACCTGTTTTGGGCCTTTTCAGGCTTTGTATCGTGTCGGGCCTTCGGCCCATGTCATGGGCGCGGCGCCCCAACCCTAGCTCGCCCCCACAACATTAAATTCAGTAGCCGCCGTCGTTTAGGCGGCGTGTCGTGATCCACGGGAGCATGGTTTGGCCAGGCGCACGACAGTGTAGGCGGCAGCCGTGTGCACGCGGTTTGGCCAGGCGCACGACAGTGTAGGCGGCAACTGTGCGCGTCCGAATTATCCCACCTTGCTTAGCGAAGGAGGGGGAAGCCACCTTAAAAGGGAGAGCCACCCTTCCCCTATCAGACTAGTCTTTTAGGACGATTGGGCCTTTCCTAAGATTGCGGGGTTCGAGTTTGCTGACTTGAAGCCGGATCGGTGTGTTGCGCTCCGCCCAAAACGAGTTATCCTTCACCTGACGGAAGATCGGGCACCCCCGTTCCCATGAAGTGGTATCAGAGACTCAGGTATTACCGTCAGGATTTACCCTAGTCTTAGATTCGTGTTTTTTTTAGCGAAGGAGGGGGACCACCTTAAAAGGGAGAGCCACCCTTCCCCTATCAGACTAGTCTTTTGGGGCGATTGGCCTTTCTCCGAAATCCATGGGAGCATGGTTTGGCCAGGCGCACGACAGTGTAGGCGGCAGCCGTGAAACGGTTTGGCCAGGCGCATGACAGGGTAGGCGGCAGCTATGCGCGTCCGAATTATCCCACCTTGCTTAGCGAAGGAGGGGGAAGCCACCTTAAAAGGGAGAGCCACCCTTCCCCTATCAGACTAGTCTTTTGGGGTGATTGGGCCTTTCCTCGAGTGGGTGTGCCTAAGAACTGTTGGGGTCCGGGCAACCTTAATTTGTTGGGCCTCGGCCGACCCCATGCCTGGGCCGGATGCTTCACACTACTGCTCTGCAGTTTCCCAATAATTGAGGTGGTCCTGTGTCCTGTCGCAATAGCTATAGCTTTATACTTATCCATTTCCACCCAACTCGGCTGACCTCGCATAATAGCATTTTCTCCTAGCTGAGCTGGTGGTTGCAAGTTGAAGGGGCATGGGTTCCACGGAAGGGTTCTCTCCGACTGACATCCCCTGCCTCTTGCTTCTGTTCTGATTAGGCTGCATATGTCTAGCATCAGAGCTTCAGGTAACCCAGACGGCAACAGTCAAGGTTGATGCCTCGCCAAAGCGTGCTCGGAAGATCCCTGATACACTATTTGGCGTGTTTTTTGAGGTGAGACAGTGGTTTCTTGGTAGATGCTAGTTTGATGGGTTTTTGTAGCATATTGTCAGAATTATCCACATGTACTCCAGTCTCCTCTACGTTCTTGAAATAATTAGCCAGGTTATTCTGTAGGAGATCAACCATGCAGGAGCTGGTGGAATCTGGGCAGAACTTGTTAGTAACAGAGGTATTTATTTTTGGATATTCTTGATTGTGTTCTGTGAATTTCAGTCAAGTGTGTTATGAGAAATTATATGTACTTGTCTTTTTGGGAGTGAAACGAAAAAAAACTTATGTTATTACTTTCCAAGGTCAGAATTGGCCGCGCTGATAATTGAAGTCAACTCTGTTTTGCACTTTTGCTGGAGCATCTTGATGAAAACCATGTTTATTCTGAGCATATCTGTGATTCATAATACACTAATACATTTTCTTATGTTGAGTATAAGCTGGAGCACAATTATCAGCTTCTGGATTTTGTGCTACAGGTTTCGAAGCTAGAGGCCCCCATACTCCATCAAATATTCACCCATGGTCCATCGTTGGAGACGACTCTTCCATTTTTGTGGCAACTGATCGATCATCATGTTTCAGTCGAAACATTATAGCTCTAAGGATGGAGGTCCTCTGCAATGATTGTCCAGATGGTGGTGTTGGCATTTACAACCCAGGGTTCTGGGGCATGGTATGAGTGTATGACTGTATGTTGGTCATATGGTGCTTGTTCATACCAATATAACTAATACACAATTTCATAGAAAACAACTTCTATTTAACCAATAACTTTTATGATAGTATTTTACCCTTATGCCATTATTCTTTCTTACTTGCAACACAATCATACACCATATCTTTTCTTTAGCAAATACAATCAGGGAGTGTTAGCTTTTCATGCTCTGATATTAGGCAAATACTGTATTTTGTAAATCTTTTTCCCTATCGTTCTCACTTTCTGTTTTAGATAATGTTACAATCTATTCTTCCAGAACATTGAGGATGGGAAGACCTACAATCTAGTTATGTATGTCAAGTCACTAGATACAGCAGACTTGGCAGTTTCTTTAACAAGCTCAGATGGATTACAGAGTCTGGCTTCAATTAAAATAAGGTGAGTGCATCTTGTTAGAGTATAGATGGTTAGAATAATCCCGTATTGCTTATGCACTCACGGGAGGTGCCTTGTACTCTCATATATACCGCCCTAGGGGCTCATTGCAATAACAACATCAACCATTCGACCACGGTCATACGCATCCTACTTTGCTTACATGGTATCAGAGACAGGCCACTCGGCGCCCCCCCGGCGCCACCCGTCGGCGACTCAGTGCCACTCGACGCCTCCGACCGGCCACTCGGCGCCCCCCGGCGCCGCCCGTCGGCGACTCAGTGCCAATCGACGCCTCCGACCGGCCCCTCGGCGCCGCCCGTCGGCGACTCAGCGCCACCCGCGGACGCGGCACCTCCGACCGGCCACTTGGCGCCCCCCGGCGCCGCCCGTCTGCGACTCAGTGCCACTCGACGCCTCCGACCGGCCCCTCGGCGCCCCATGGCGCCGCCCGTCGGTGACTCAGCGCCTCAACCCCGCGTCTTCAGTCGACCATCCTGGGCCACGTGCTTCACGCCGCAAACTCACAGACACCGCCGCTGATCTGCTACCGACGACAGTAAGCCAAGTGTTAGCTTTTCATGCTCTGATATTAGACAACTACTGTATTTTGTAAATCTTTTTCCCTATCTTACTCACTTTCTGCTTTCAAAAATGTTACAATTTATTCTTCCAGAACATTGAGGATGGGAAGACCTACAATCTAGTTATGTACGTTAAGTCACCAGAGATAGAAGACCTGACAGTTTCACTAACAAGCTCAGATGGATTACAGAGTCTGGCTTCAATTAAAATAAGGTGAGTGCATCTTGTTAGAGTATAGATGGTTAGAATAATCCCGTATTGCTTATGCACTCACGGGAGGTGCCTTGTACTCTCATATATACCGCCCTAGGGGCTCATTGCAATAACAACATCAACCATTCGACCACGGTCATACGCATCCTACTTTGCTTACACATCTTCTCCCAGTATTCGGGAGCAGAGCAGGATATTTGATTATTCACACGAATTGAAACGATTGTACTGGTGAAGAGTTGCTGGCACATCAAATTGGACAAAACTGGAACAGAAGCTGGTTGCTAAAGGAACCAATAGAACCTCAAGGCTTCAGATAACAACTAATAAGAAAGGAGTTGTATGGTTTGATCAAGTATCACTCATGCCTGCAGATACATACATGGTATGTTGCATTATTTTTACTGAGGGAAACATATATTATTGATCTGGACCTTAATATTGAAAGACAGGAAGAGGCCTAGGGAAGTAAAACAATTTGTAAATTTGAAAATGGATATTGGGTTCAATAAGCAATGATCAATAGTTCTGCCTAGCCAAAAATACTACATCATTAAAGAAAAACTCTTACTAGGTCTAGGAGGTAGAGTCCCTGGTTCAGTTCTACAATAATTCAGTGCCCTTTCCCTAAATCATGAAACATTTCTGATCATTGATACCGTGTTTGGCTAAATTTACATACTCATTTATTTGTTGGAAATTAATATGATCTCTGTACATTATACGGTCATAATTATCATGCATGAGTTCATCTTAGTATTTAACAGCCAATTTTTTCTGCACACATACAGGGACATGGTTTTCGCACAGAGCTTATATCCATGCTTTTGGATTTAAAACCTTGATTTTTAAGATTCCCTGGTATGGACTCGTTTTCTAAACCCTGTTCTTGATGATTGAACATATGTGATTTATTGATGTATTCACAGAAATGTTTGTAGTGATTACATAGATTGCATGCATCTACATCTACTGTAGGAGGTTGCTTTGTAGAAGGTGAATGGTTAAGAAACGCATTCAGATGGAGAGAATCTATTGGTCCATGGGAAGAGAGGCCAGGACACTTTGGCGATGTTTGGCATTACTGGACTGATGATGGCCTTGGATATTATGAGTATCTTCAGGTACCAGTTTACAATGTTTGAGCCTTTCCTTTTCTTTAGTCACACCCTAACTAGTAACTTTGAAATCCACATCAAAGCTCTCTGAAGACCTTGGTGCTGCTCCAATCTGGGTATTCAACAATGGTATTATTTGATATTTGTAAAATCTTTGATCCTTGTTGGTCTTCTTACCTGATGGAAAATTGCCTCTTCAATATCAGGAATCAGCCACAATGATGAAGTTGATACTGCTATTATCACTCCTTTTGTAAAGGTTTGTTTTCTGCTCCGTACTTCACACTCAAGCAAGGCAAGCTTTTCTTAATATCTTTAATTTTAGATGCACTGTGGGTACACATGACAATGGTGCATGAGAAAATTAGACATTATTTTGTCATTAAATATTTAACTGTGTAAGTGTGCATCTCTGCAGATAAAAAACAATTAGATAAGATCAGTCTGCATGAATGATGCTTAGATATCTCTTGTTAATCAATACCAGAAAATATATTACAGTGGCCTTCATTCTTTACTGCTCATTCATATTTACGAAGCTTGTCTCTACTCCTTTGTAAGATTTGTATTTTTTGTTCCTCCATGCACAGGTGGGGTTTTAAATTAAAATTTTGTGGGATGATATAGGGCCACATATATTTTTTTTAAAAAAATACAATACGAATTTGTCATCTTTATTTCTCATAAAATTCCATATCAATATGTTTAATTTATTATTATATACCATAGGCTTTCAAAATAATGATAAATAAATCATAATGTATTTTTTAAAAATAATTTATGATTGCCTCAATTATACCACAAACTTTCAACTTAAAACAACATTTGTTGCATGGAGAAACAAAAAAGACAATCTTACGAAGGATCGATTAAGATAGTTGCTGGTGCAAACTGAACCAAAACATATTTAGGGGGTTATCCAGACTTTGTCCATACTTGAGGGTGGGAATTTGGAGTTTTTCCTTTATTAGCTTATAATTTAATCTTTTCTAGCCTTTATCTTTAATTATTTTACTTATAACATTCTTCCTTCCTCTTTCCAATGGCCATGCACAACATCAGTCTGCGCTGCAAGTCAACACTATCCATATCCTACTCCTGCATTTCACTGCACAATCTTGCAAGATGCCCCAAAGAATTTCTTTTTTTCCAGTCACTATGTTATTCTTCTGACCAACCAGATTGGAACAAAATATGTTCAATGTGAAAGTTCCATACGGCAGATTGCATTTTGACATGACTTCAAGGGTTACTGTTTCTTGTGAAAAAATGATTTTACAACCCCCAGAATAAGGATACCTTTTGGGTTTCACCTCTAGCCTACCCCAACTAGCTTGGGACAAAAGGCTATGTTGTTGTTGTTGTTGTTGTCCACGAACAAAAATTCTTCCGCTTATGTCAATAGTAACGAAATCACTATGGGATATCATTTACTTATTATGGACTTGGGCATTTGTCTATGAAGATAAAAAACAATTAGATAAGATCAGTCTGCATGAATGATGCTTAGATTTCTCTTGTTAATCCATACCAGAAAAGATATTACAGTGGGCATCATTCTTTACTGCTCATTCATATTTACGAAGCTTGTCCACGAACAAAAATTCTTCCGCTTATGTTAATAGTAACAAACTCACTATGGGATATCATTTACCTTTTATGGACTTGGGCACGTGTCGTAACTTGTGATCCTACCTTGATTATTTTGGAACTTTTTGCCTTTCTGTAGGATGTATTGGATGGTCTAGAATTTGCAAGGGGGAGTGCTAACTCAACATGGGGCTCTGTTAGGGCTGCAATGGGATACCCAGAACCATTCCCTCTCAAATATGTTGCAATTGGAAATGAAGATTGCGGAAAAAAACATTACCGTGGTAAGTAACTCGTAGTACACAAATTAAACATGTCCAGTACTACATGTAGAACGTACTTATGTTACATTATATAATATTCTATACTGTTGTTGAACAGGTAATTACCTGAAATTCTACAATGCGATAAGGGAGGCCTATCCAGACATTCAAATGATTTCAAACTGCGATGGTTCATCTAGACCACTTGATCATCCTGCTGATTTATATGACTTTCATGTAAATTTCTTTCTGCCGAGTCAATTCTTTCATGTTTGTTGCTGTCTACATTCTGTGATTCTGTTTCATTACTAGTTATCTGTCATATAGGTCAAAGCTTCTCTTAAATCTGCTATTATTCATTGTTCAGGTTTATACCGACTCTAAGACTTTGTTTTCAATGACGAACAAATTTGACAGAACATCTCGTGATGGACCCAAGGTAAGTCTTAATTTGAATTTCTTTCCAAACACCTTCACTTGTGGGGAAAATCTTGTGAAACAGCCATCTTTTGTAGTTCACGACTTTCTTGTCATTGCTCATGGGATGGTAGGACAGTCTTATAAAAGTCCTCTATTATTATATAACATTGGGTAAAACTTTGGGTACATCCACTCAATACTAACCTAAAGGTTTAACCAGATAGTATCGATGGTTATCCCATGGTTTTATTATGCAACTAAACTATTCTTACATATCTTTGCTCCTATTCCTTGTAAAAAGGAAAAAAACAGAGTACCAATATGGTTTGATTTCTTTTTGGAGATTAGTGCATTATGTGATGTTATTCACACGTCTTGGAGACTGTCAAGAACTATTATATTGTCTCAATTCAAGAACATGAAGATATGGTTGTACAATCAAAGTCTGGATGAACAGTAAACATCGTTCTGAATATGATTTGAGCGCAGGCTTTTGTTAGCGAGTATGCAGTTTGGGAAAGCGATGCAGGTAGAGGAAGTCTTCTTGCTTCATTGGCAGAAGCTGCTTTTCTAACTGGATTGGAGAGGAATAGGTCCGACTTGCTTGATGAACACCTGAATATTGCTGCATATGTTTTCCATGTTGTCTTTGCTTATCTAGTCAAAATGACCTGACGGTGTTGTTTCACGTCGTCACCATGATACTATTTACTGTATGTAACATGAACCTCTTGTTGATTACTTGCAGTGATATCGTTCAGATGGCGAGTTACGCACCGCTATTTGTAAACGACAATGATCGAAAGTCAGTACTTATGGCTTTATGCTTTTTCGGTACAGTGTTTCCTGTGTTCTTGTCGATTTAACATTGTGGTAATTGTGTTTGAACAAAACAACCAGTTGGAACCCAGACGCTATTGTCTTCAACACCTGGCGAAATTACGGGACTCCTAGTTACTGGATGCAGACACTATTCCGTGAGTCTAGCGGTGCTTTGGTTCATCCAATCACAATCAACTCCAAATACTCTGGTTCTCTAGCAGCATCTGCAATTACTTGGCAGGATTCTAGGAATAGCTTCCTGAGAGTAAAGGCAAGTTCAGTTTCTTGCACTCACCTGTATTTGAAGGACTAATTATAGCCTTAATAATCTCGAAAGCTCTTGTGCAGATTGTAAACTTTGGGTCACATGGTGTAAGAGTCACAATCTCCACAGCTGGACTTGAGGCTAGTGTCAATGCAGTGGGATCAACCGTCTCTGTTCTCACATCTAGCAATGTGATGGACGAAAATTCTTTCAGTCACCCAAAGAAGGTAGTCTAAAATTTCTATTATGTCTGAATGACCAACCAAATGTGCTGCAATGTTCACAGTTCGTTGCTGCTTTGGGGCTTGTAATCAACGGTGCAGGTCGTCCCGGTCAAGAGGCAGCTTTGGAATGCAGGGGAGCAGATGCGAGTCTGGCTGGCTCCTCACTCGCTCACTTCATTCGATCTCGCGTTGACTCAGGCTAAACTTGTCACCGTGGCGGAGAAAGAGTACTTGAGATCTGAAGTTTGATACTGATATCATATACGGAGTATATCGGCAATCAGACTTTTCAGTATCAGAATGTGGTGTGTACTGTAACACCAAGGACATACGGAGTGCTATATAAAGGCTGCCCTAAATACAAATATCTCTAGAATTTAAGTGGTTTGCATGTAGCCCGCTTTACAAGTTCAAACATAATTAATCGTAATTTGAAATGTTTGACGCGGCACAGACAAGAGGACCGCTAGCAGATCGAGGGCCCACATCGACAAGAAAGAATGTCATAGAGCTTTCACAATATTTAAAATTTGAAATGTTTAGTCACAAGGGCGTACGGTTGCTTCTTACGTAGACGAGATGATTGCTGCGAGGTGGTGGTCCTCATCTCCAATGGTGGTGACGTATAGCGGGTGCAAGTGTAACACACTCAACAAACAACCGCAAGTGGCTACTGGAGCTGATTGATATATATATATGATGATACATACTCCGTATATAAAGTGACATACTACGTAGTACTCTACGACAACACAGGACGGTTGAGTGTAGCATGCTTGCATGCAACGGCAAGAAACATTATCCGGGAAAAAAGCAAAGTACATAATCACGTCAATGTCATAAATTAATCAATTAACAATCGGCTGGCAAGTGGCCAACTATGCATAACCCCCGGGTATATATCTTTGGCCTCCTAGCATCCAAATTTGTAAGCATGCCAGTTTGTCTCTTTTAGAAAGAATTTGGCCGGCTTTTTTAGGGGTTTTAACACTCAAATCAATGTACCGCACATATTCAGATATTTAGAGGAGCTCAACATCTGATTTTTTTGTTTATTTACACTGTATCTACTTAGAAGTTACACCGGACCCCCACACTTGCAGAGAGCCAGAGAGCTCGCGTAGCCTTCGTTCTACCCTGACCCTGAATTGTGGGAGCGGATTCATGGTGAGGACTGAGGAGCTTATAAAAAGACCCCATCACTCGCGACCTATTTTGCTCTGGGATATTTAATTTCCTACTAGTCTTGATCGTGCAGACAAGTTGTTCGATAGAATGCCCAAGGGAGGTGCCATGTCTTAGTAGCTTGTACTTTACAATGTCCACCTAATTCAGCTGGCATCTCTTAGCAGCTTCGTCTCATATAATAATTTGTTCAACAGACGACATACTGCTGACACAACTAGAGTTTGCAAAGTTGAAGTCCATTGTTGGTTCCATGGAAGGGCTCTCTCGTTCCGTCATCCACTTCTTGCTCCTTTTCTGCATAGGCTGCAAATGTCTAGCATCAGATTTGGAGGCAACCCAGAAGGTAACCCTCAAGATCGATGCCTCGCCAAAGCTTGCTCGAAAGATTCCTGATGTACTACTTGGTGTATTTTTTGAGGTGAGCAGTAATTTTATCGGTAGGCACTCCTATTGATGGGTTTCCCGGCCAGGTTTTGTCGCTTATATATTATAATCCAAACAATTCAAGTATACACATGGTCAATTTGTTGTTATTCAAATAAATAGCCATGTTATACCGTAGGAGATGGGCCGCGGAGGAGCTGGTGGATTGTGGGCTGAACTTGTTAGTAACAGAGGTAATTTAGCCCCTCACAAAAAAAGAGCATATGCGTTGTACTGTGTCATTCTCTCTCAAAAAAAAAAGGTTCTTGATTCTACCGTTTGCATATTGGAGTGAATTCTCATAAGACAGGCTAGATGCCATGATCATTCTGAGCACAGTTGTACTTTTTTGGTTTTATTTACATTTTGGACATATATAAGCTGGAGAACACAATGAACCTTTTATCACATAATCTTCTGCTCAATGTTGCCATTCGAGGTTTAGTATAACCAACTTCATGATCTATTGCTTCAGGTTTCGAAGCAGGAGGTCCGAATACTCCATCAAACATTGATCCATGGCTCATCATTGGAGATGACTCTTCCATTTTTGTGGAGACTGATCGTACATCATGTTTCAGTCGAAACATTGTTGCATTAAGGATGGAGGTCCTCTGCAACGACTGTCCAACTGGTGGTGTTGGCATTTACAACCCTGGTTTCTGGGGCATGGTATATGACTTTAGGTTGATCATTTGTTTGGTGTCCATATCTGCATGAGAATTGGTTAGTTTCATAAAAAACCTTTTAGTTAATATATATCGATAAATTCTTAAAGTAGTGTTTTACCCTATTGTAACATGCTTTTTGGTATTTGGGTATTATCACAAAGTAGTAACTAATGAAAACATCAAACTCCATGCATTTTATTTGTATATTTACGGTAATATATTTCTCCCTCGATCTGATGTTAGGAAAATATTCAGTATATTTTGTTTTTTATTTCCTACTTTTTTTTCAATAATGCTAATGTTTAAACTTCCAGAACATAGAAGATGAAAAGACATACAATCTAGTTATGTATGTGAAGTCACGAGAAACCGCACGCTTGACAGTTTCACTGACAAGCTCTGATGGACTACAAAATCTGGCTTCAGTTACCATAATGTCAGTGACTTTGTACCTTTTCTCAGTACTATGTCCGGATCAGAAGAGGATCTTTGATTATTTATACTCTGTTAAAACATTGCATTCCGTAGAGTTGAAGGCGAGTTGAATTGGATAAAGGTGGAGAAGAAGTTGGTTGCTAAGGGAACTGATAGAACCTCAAGGCTTCAAATAACATCTAAGAAGAAAGGAGTTGTGTGGTTTGACCAAGTATCACTCATGCCTGCAGACACATACAAGGTATATTAGTTTTTTCTGAACCTTGATATTGAAAGACATAACCCTGGCCAAATAAGAAGTGTAAACTTTGTCTAACACATCGAGATGAACATTGAAGCTATCATATGATGAAATCAATGACTAACTAAATCTTCCTGGCACGTAAAAAAGTAAATTACGCCACCATACAAAAACTTACTATATGGTTGGATCACTTTAGTCTAACAAGATATAAAACATGCAAATAGATACAAAAACTTGTCAGATATATATATACGCCATGCAGCTATATTTTGCCACCAAAGGGGGTGACTTAGACGGTTTTATTCATATAACCCCTTATTTGTGTCCCCCTTCTCATTCAAGTTTTAACCATGCCATCGACTTTCGTTTCTGTGACATCGATGGGCGAAATATAGCCTTTTTAGTCTAACGATCGCAAGGAGAATGTGCAACGCAAGATTTAGTTGATGACCTAAATTGGGTACTGGAGGGTAGTTAACTTCATCACTCACACACAACAGCAACAAATTGAATCGGATACTCATCATATTAAATACTCCGTCTGTCCCATAATATATGTTTAGCGGACAGATTAGGGGGAGTGGTAAAATGTCTAATGTGCCCTTCATTAAGCCCGGCCATCTGTGCATGCATACGGATTTATGGATGACGACAATTATTTCTGCCATGCATGCCTTCGTGCTAAATGGAAGTGATTGTGCATGCCGCTATTTATTGATGTTAGGACCACAATACAATTAATTCCTAGAGGGCTATTTTCGTCCATTCGCACATTCAATCAAGCTTTGCAACTTAAATATAGCTATATTTTGGGTCAAATTTTGAATGCTTACCATAGCTATACTTTTTGACATGGGGAGCAATCTGCAATTGTTTAACTTTAATAATATAGATTAACGTACAATAATTGACTTGAACTGTGAACAAATACGCTTAGGCAAACATATGCCAATTCACTTTATATGTGAACAAATGTGAAAGCCATGAACAGGTGAACACAAGCTCATGTCTGTCATATACTCAGAGGGTGCTTGGATCCATGGTACTAAAATTAGTCTGACTAAAATTGGTCTCTTTGGGAGGCTAAAGTTCCAAGCACCCCTGACTAAAGAGAGGCTAAAATGACATTAGTCCTCTCTCTCCTCATTTAACTCCCCTCATTTAACACAGACCATCCCCTCCTATTCGCTGACGCGTGTGGGAATGCGACATGGGCCATAGAGATTAGGGGAGAGGAGGGATAATATATGCTCATTTAGTCTCTTTAGTATTTGGATCCAAGCATAGGTGAGACTAGCAAGTTTTAGTCAGACTACTTTTAGTCATGGGACTAAAGGGTATCAAGCACCCTCTAAGTCGACGCAATGACCTTTTTATTTTGACGGAAAGTCGACACACTGGCTTAACAAGTGTGTTTTCGAAAAATGACCTATCCAACCTGGGTCTTGTTTACATGTTAGAATTGAGAGATTGAATTTGGGGGTAAGATGTCACTTCGTAATCTTTACGCTACTGTAGCATTTCGTTTGTATTTATAGAAAATTATCTAAAAATTAATTAATTATGCTCAAAATATTCGTCTCGCAGAGTACAACAAAATTGTGCAATTAGTTTTTTATTCATCTATATTTAGTACTAATAGTGTATTTGAAAGTTGTTTTTTGAAACTAAACGAAACAAGGCCCTGGGCTCAGTTATACCGTAAGCTCGGATTCTCGCGGCCCAGAGCAGAGCAGTTCTGGGCTTCTGGGTCTTTTGGGATGGGACCCACGTATCAAGCCTGTGCGGCTGTGCCTGTTGTCTTCCCGTTGGGCCCGCCGGTGGGGACATCCACGAACGGACGCCTCCCGCTGCCCCGGCCGCGGCTGAGTACCGACTGGTGCCAGTACTCGTCTCCATGTCTTAGCTTGCGAGTGTAGCCCCCGAGCTTCAAGCGACTAGTTAAAGTACTCAGCATGTGAGCACCGACTAGTATAAGTACCCGATCGGCTCCGCAGCGTCATGGAGAGGTGAAGTGGTGCCAAGTCTCACTGGTGTGAGTACTCAACTGTGAACCCTGCAGTTTAAATATATTGGATTAGTAGTATCCGATCAAGAAAAATCCATGAAGGGTAATAATAGCATGTGGTAATGCATGTTTAAGCTGTTAAACTCATTGCTCTTGTTAGACTTTTAACCACTCGAATAGTAGCCCTATTAGGTTTAAACACTTGGTCCCGCTTAACCATAGTTGACATTTTAAAAATCAAGCACAAGTCCTGGTCTCAAAAAAATTCGAATCGAACTCGACAAAGCACGGCGTGCCCGCCCATGGCAGGCACGAACTCCTGCTTCTCTTGCGCGTGGACTCCTTGCGGTCCGGTCTCTATGCATTACGATGAATAATTGTATGTAAATCTAAGGAGTATATATACAAACACAACGCAACCACGATCGCAATCCATCCTGACGAGGCCCAAATCAGGACCGTGTGCTCTGGTAATTACCAGGATAAAGGAGCCATATGCACTAGCGCCTACATCACCTGCAGTTGCGTAGGCGGCGTGAGAAGAATCCCGGCACCCGGCCGCCCCGTAGCTCGCCACTTGACGGCCCATCGTGCCGCGGCTAGCTAACAGGTGCCTCACGACGCTTGCCCGCAGCCATCGGCCACCCGCATGCGCGCCCTAAGTCGCCCTCGCTTGGTGGGGATGTCGAATGAAGGTGCTGGGGTAGCCGCGCAGGAGTACAGGACTATGCTGTAATCCAGTGTGAGTTTAGAGTCCTCTTTAATAATTTCTTACTTGAGTTTCATTTTACGTTCATGTGTTCTAAAATTATATATACTTCACCAGTGTCATTTTTTAAAAAAAGTCTACCATGTAACCCTAGCTGTACATGATTTTAGTTTGCACTCGAATTTCAGTTGGATTTGTGAAAGGAAGCATGCATGTACTAATATTGACACATATATACTCTGTTCTTGAATAAATGATATACCGCTTTGATTCTGTTGGGCTCTTGTAGTATAAAGGATTTCATTTCGTCAACTCGTTCAACGCTTTATGTGAGCAACATTACTAATCCGCAAACCGATCTCCTCCTACATGCCACTAGCTATGATACAAAGGCTTGGCTTTCCTCTTGTATTGCTAGCTATGATCGATGTTTTATAAATGATCAATTTGATCCTTTTGAAATCACAAGTACTAGTTGACTCTAGCAATGTATAAGGTCTTTATTCGTGGCAACGCACGGGTACAATTGCTAGTATATATTAATCCGAACAATCCATGGTACTCTGCGTGCTCTTAAAATTATAACTAGCCATGTTATACCGTAGGAGATGGGCCGCGGAGGAGCTGGTGGACTGTGGGCTGAACTTGTTAGTAACAGAGGTAATTTAGCTACTCTTTACTCCCCTCACAATAAAAAGAAGGTTCTTGATTCTATCGTTTGCCTATTGGAGTGAATCCTCATAAGAGAGGCTAGACGCCATGACCATTCTGAGCATAGTTGTACTTTTTTGTTTTTTTTCATTTTGAGCATAAGCTGGAGAATACTATAAACCTTTTACCTCACAATCTTGTGCCGAATGTTGCCATTCGAAGTTTAGTATAACCAGCTTCATGATCTATTGCTACAGGTTTCGAAGCAGGAGGTCCCAATACTCCATCAAACATTGACCCATGGCTCATCATTGGAGATGAATCTTCCATTTTTGTGGAGACTGATCGTACATCATGTTTCAGTCGAAACATTGTTGCATTAAGGATGGAGGTCCTCTGCAACGACTGTCCAACTGGTGGTGTTGGCATTTACAACCCTGGTTTCTGGGGCATGGTATATGACTTTAGGTTGATCATTTGTTTGGTGTCCATATCTGCATGAGAATTGGTTAGTTTCATAAAAAACCTTTTAGTTAATATATATCGATAAATTCTTAAAGTAGTGTTTTACCCTATTGTAACATGCTTTTTGGTATTTGGGTATTATCACAAAGTAGTAACTAATGAAAACATCAAACTCCATGCATTTTATTTGTATATTTACGGTAATATATTTCTCCCTCGATCTGATGTTAGGAAAATATTCAGTATATTTTGTTTTTTATTTCCTACTTTTTTTTCAATAATGCTAATGTTTAAACTTCCAGAACATAGAAGATGAAAAGACATACAATCTAGTTATGTATGTGAAGTCACGAGAAACCGCACGCTTGACAGTTTCACTGACAAGCTCTGATGGACTACAAAATCTGGCTTCAGTTACCATAATGTCAGTGACTTTGTACCTTTTCTCAGTACTATGTCCGGATCAGAAGAGGATCTTTGATTATTTATACTCTGTTAAAACATTGCATTCCGTAGAGTTGAAGGCGAGTTGAATTGGATAAAGGTGGAGAAGAAGTTGGTTGCTAAGGGAACTGATAGAACCTCAAGGCTTCAAATAACATCTAAGAAGAAAGGAGTTGTGTGGTTTGACCAAGTATCACTCATGCCTGCAGACACATACAAGGTATATTAGTTTTTTCTGAACCTTGATATTGAAAGACATAACCCTGGCCAAATAAGAAGTGTAAACTTTGTCTAACACATAGAGATGAATATTGAAGCTCTCATATGATGCAATGACTAACTAAATCTTCCTGGCACGTAAAAAAGTAAATTACGCCACCATACAAAAACTTACTATATGGTTGGATCACTTTAGTCTAACAAGATATAAAACATGCAAATAGATACAAAAACTTGTCAGATATATATATACGCCATGCAGCTATATTTTGCCACCAAAGGGGGTGACTTAGACGGTTTTATTCATATAACCCCTTATTTGTGTCCCCCTTCTCATTCAAGTTTTAACCATGCCATCGACTTTCGTTTCTGTGACATCGATGGGCGAAATATAGCCTTTTTAGTCTAACGATCGCAAGGAGAATGTGCAACGCAAGATTTAGTTGATGACCTAAATTGGGTACTGGAGGGTAGTTAACTTCATCACTCACACACAACAGCAACAAATTGAATCGGATACTCATCATATTAAATACTCCGTCTGTCCCATAATATATGTTTAGCGGACAGATTAGGGGGAGTGGTAAAATGTCTAATGTGCCCTTCATTAAGCCCGGCCATCTGTGCATGCATACGGATTTATGGATGACGACAATTATTTCTGCCATGCATGCCTTCGTGCTAAATGGAAGTGATTGTGCATGCCGCTATTTATTGATGTTAGGACCACAATACAATTAATTCCTAGAGGGCTATTTTCGTCCATTCGCACATTCAATCAAGCTTTGCAACTTAAATATAGCTATATTTTGGGTCAAATTTTGAATGCTTACCATAGCTATACTTTTTGACATGGGGAGCAATCTGCAATTGTTTAACTTTAATAATATAGATTAACATATAACAATTGACTTGAACTGTGAACAAATACGCTTAGGCAAACATATGCCAATTCACTTTATATGTGAACAAATGTGAAAGCCATGAACAGGTGAACACAAGCTCATGTCTGTCATATACTCAGAGGGTGCTTGGATCCATGGTACTAAAATTAGTCTGACTAAAATTGGTCTCTTTGGGAGGCTAAAGTTCCAAGCACCCCTGACTAAAGAGAGGCTAAAATGACATTAGTCCTCTCTCTCCTCATTTAACTCCCCTCATTTAACACAGACCATCCCCTCCTATTCGCTGACGCGTGTGGGAATGCGACATGGGCCATAGAGATTAGGGGAGAGGAGGGATAATATATGCTCATTTAGTCTCTTTAGTATTTGGATCCAAGCATAGGTGAGACTAGCAAGTTTTAGTCAGACTACTTTTAGTCATGGGACTAAAGGGTATCAAGCACCCTCTAAGTCGACGCAATGACCTTTTTATTTTGACGGAAAGTCGACACACTGGCTTAACAAGTGTGTTTTCGAAAAATGACCTATCCAACCTGGGTCTTGTTTACATGTTAGAATTGAGAGATTGAATTTGGGGGTAAGATGTCACTTCGTAATCTTTACGCTACTGTAGCATTTCGTTTGTATTTATAGAAAATTATCTAAAAATTAATTAATTATGCTCAAAATATTCGTCTCGCAGAGTACAACAAAATTGTGCAATTAGTTTTTTATTCATCTATATTTAGTACTAATAGTGTATTTGAAAGTTGTTTTTTGAAACTAAACGAAACAAGGCCCTGGGCTCAGTTATACCGTAAGCTCGGATTCTCGCGGCCCAGAGCAGAGCAGTTCTGGGCTTCTGGGTCTTTTGGGATGGGACCCACGTATCAAGCCTGTGCGGCTGTGCCTGTTGTCTTCCCGTTGGGCCCGCCGGTGGGGACATCCACGAACGGACGCCTCCCGCTGCCCCGGCCGCGGCCGATGCCCCGGCGGCGGCGCCTGCGTGGAAGCCGGTCAGCGGCGTCGAGTCCGTCGCGTCCCCCGAGCTTGCCAGTGGACTTGGCAACGGGTGATGTCAAGGTGGCCCACCCGAGTGTG
>OAMR01000432.1:1090338-1122362 GCA_900205405.1 Echinochloa crus-galli | reverse complement strand
TTATTGATGTTAGGACCACAATACAATTAATTCCTAGAGGGCTATTTTCGTCCATTCGCACATTCAATCAAGCTTTGCAACTTAAATATAGCTATATTTTGGGTCAAATTTTGAATGCTTACCATAGCTATACTTTTTGACATGGGGAGCAATCTGCAATTGTTTAACTTTAATAATATAGATTAACATATAACAATTGACTTGAACTGTGAACAAATACGCTTAGGCAAACATATGCCAATTCACTTTATATGTGAACAAATGTGAAAGCCATGAACAGGTGAACACAAGCTCATGTCTGTCATATACTCAGAGGGTGCTTGGATCCATGGTACTAAAATTAGTCTGACTAAAATTGGTCTCTTTGGGAGGCTAAAGTTCCAAGCACCCCTGACTAAAGAGAGGCTAAAATGACATTAGTCCTCTCTCTCCTCATTTAACTCCCCTCATTTAACACAGACCATCCCCTCCTATTCGCTGACGCGTGTGGGAATGCGACATGGGCCATAGAGATTAGGGGAGAGGAGGGATAATATATGCTCATTTAGTCTCTTTAGTATTTGGATCCAAGCATAGGTGAGACTAGCAAGTTTTAGTCAGACTACTTTTGGTCATGGGACTAAAGGGTATCCAAGCACCCTCTCACATATCCTATCAAAATCACACAATAAATATGGAATTGTTCTTTACCTTCTTGCTAGGTGAGGTTAGCTGGTGCATTAATTTTTTGTCATGTCCTATGCTGGCTGAGGCAAAGTCAAAGGCTGAATAGGAATGTTAGTAGGCGGCAGAAATGCAAAACTCAGGTGGTGGGAGTCAGAATCCATCGAAGTTGTGGACTGCTCTCAGCCCTCAGGTGCCCGTCCAAGCTGCGGATCCCAACGACAAAATCCATCACACAGCTGCCGGAGGAAACCTGCGCCGGCAGGTTTGGCGGGTGCAGGAAGGTGCCTCATAGCCAAGCTTGGCGGGTGCCACTAGTGGCCTGCTTGGTGCAAGGATTGGTCGCGGCAGACCCAACCATGTCACCGATAGCAATTAATAGAAATTAGATTTGGCGGTGGAAGATTATAAAATAGATAGGAGAGAGAAGGACTAAAATAAAATGAACGAATAAATACATGGTGCAAATTGTGAAATATCGATTGGCTTTTTAGAAAATAATTGGCATGCAATCTATGTGAGACAAGTAATGCAATCCATGTCATGCTGCCACCATGGCGAAATACGTTAATGTGACGTATGTGAGACCATATTGCACATCACAAACTATTTGTACCATTTAATTGCATGTTTTACATCTTGTTGGACCAAAATGATACAGTCATATTGTTAGAATATGATACCCTCGTTATGCGCAGCAGCGCGCCCTCGGATCTAGAAATGGCGAATACAACATGAGCCTGCGCCGTACTAAGAATGGCGTTGATGGATCTTGTAGAAAACCCTAGATGACGACATTGAAGCAATCGCGACAAAAGAACTGGATTTTGGCGAAGCCGACCGTAAATTCTTTAAGCACAACCCCACAAGAAGTGATTGTCGCTCCCTCACAACCTTACTTGAATCTCTGATTCTTGCCCTATACAAAAATCTAGTGTTGTAGAACTGACTAGTCTATCCCTCTTGAGCGCTCCTAATTTCCACTTACAAGCCTTGGATGAAACCGTTGTGTTGGCTCTTGGATTGCTTTCCTTTGGCTTGCTTGGTCCCTAGAGCCTCCACCCATCATATAAAACTTAGTTTTGGCTCCCCACTAAAGGAATCCTCTGAACTCTGAGGTATGCCACGTCATCCCACCCACCCCCTCTCCCCTCCCCACCGCGGCACCCTTGCCGTTGCGCCTCCCGCCGACGCCCCTCACCTGCCTTGCCCACCACTGCCCGCACGACTCCCACCCACCAAGCCGCCTCCCCACCACACCTGCCCGCAACCCTCTCACCTCTGCCGACACCACCGCCCCCTCGCTTGCCCACCCGCCGCCTCACCTCCTCCAGCCTCCATAAACCGCTGCAGGAGAAGGACGAGGACCACACCGCGGATGCCGCCGCCCCGCTTGGCCAGCCGGCCGGCCGTCCCGCCTCCTCGCTTCGCGTGCTACCTCCTCACCTCCCTGCTTTGCCACGGCCGCCGCCCCTCTTGGCCGCCGCCTTGCCGCCCCTGGACTGCCTCGCCTCCCCGCTCGGCCGGCCGTCCCGCCTCCCACTTCATGCGCTGCTCAATCTCTATCTCTCAGATCTGTGGCCGACCGGAGCTGAGGAAGAAGAAGGGCGGCACGTCGCCGCCGCCGTAAGTCACTCGCTCTCTCTCTCTCTCTCTCTCTCTCTCTAGCCGAAGGAGCGGGCTAAGAAAAAGGGGAGGGCGAGCTATGGCTAGCCGGAGCTCGGTAGGGCATTGGGGGGCGTGCGTCGCCGAACGCCGTAGGCCGCCGCTGCCGCTCGAGTTGCGCTGCGATGCGGGGAGGGAGAAAGTGAGTTAGGGTTTCCTCCCCCCGCCGATTTTGGGGCGAGCGAGCGTGCACTGGCCGTCCATCCCGACGCACGACCGAGATTTGCCGGTGCTTCGGCTTCACGCGCGACCCCGCCTGGGCTGAAATGGCGGCCCGTTCGTTGCCGCTCAGGTCAGCTTTCCGCTGGGCCGCGACACTGCCGCGTGTTAAGATTGGGCTGCCGCATGCTGGGCCGCGCTGCTGAGCCGTTGAGTCGTGCCGGGCCACCGCTGTTTGGACCGTGCGCATTTAAGTTGGGCCGTTACGTTCGTGTGCCTGGGCCATTGCTGCGAGCTGGCCGCGATGCATCAAATAATCATATAAATTTATACAAAATATCCCGCGGCAACGCACGGGGTATCACCTAGTTGTTTATATAGTCTCCTTTGTCCAAGGCCCCTTCTACATGCAAGTAGGAATCCTATTCATAGTAGGATTCAACCCTCAAGTCCTAGTAGTATTAGAAGTCTTAGTAGCACACCCCTAATGAGTCCTAAACCAAGTAATATTTGAGTCATAATACAACACATACAATTTCTTATATGGTGGACACAATTTACTCTAACAAAAACTTCCATATAACAAAAAATGATCTACTTTGGTTTGGAAAATATTCTGATCTTTCAGTACTCTAATAATCAAGTCATATTCCATTAAATCTTGGACCAGCCACCTTTGTCATGTGCAAAGGTGCTTTAATTTGTAGCCCACTTGTCTGCAAGATTCTTCACTCCATAGTTGTGCAAAGCGTACTACTCTTTTGCCACTTATAGCCCTTTACAACAAGTGAAGAACAATGTGGGACCAAGTTGACAATGTTCTGTTGTTTGTGATGGCTTAAGTTTCCATATAAATGTTTAGGATGGATATATCATGTTCAGAACATAGTAGTTTATCTGTTTACATTCAGTATCTTAGGATTACCTTCATCTTATTAGAAACAAAATTTGTTCACTTTCTAATCTAGGTCATTCTTGTTGTGCATGGATTTATCTGAGTATTTGACAACCAATTTCTCTACACTAACAGGGACATGGTTTTCGCAACGGACTTGTATCCATGCTATTGGATTTAAAACCACGATTCTTAAGATTTCCTGGTACACTTTTTTGATGGGGGGTATTGATGATTAGAGATATCACATATGGGATGTATTGTTATATGCTCAAATATGTTTGCAATAAGTGACACATTGCATGCAAATATTGTAGGAGGTTGCTTTGTACAAGGTGGCTGGCTAAGAAATGCATTCAGGTGGAGAGAATCTATTGGTCCATGGGAAGAGAGACCCGGACACTTTGGAGATTGTTGGAATTACTGGACCGATGATGGCCTTGGATATTTTGAATTTCTCCAGGTTACCATATTAGATTGTTTTGATCACCCTTTTTCCTCATCTATCATCTCCTAAATCATTTGAAATCCATATCAGCTTTCTGAGGACCTGGGTGTTTCCCCAATCTGGGTATTCAACGATGGTAATACTTCATAGGTTTGTCAAATCTTTGACACTGTTGGCCTTCTTAGCTGATGGAATGTTTCATCTTAAAACTCAGGAATCAACTACAATGACGAAGTTGATACCGCGGTTATTGCCCCTTTTGTAAAAGTATGGCTCAAGCTCAGTAGTTCTTTGACGAGCAGAGTATTTTTTTTTCTCAAATAATGCTCTGTCAATGGGCATTATGATGGTGCATCACAGCAATGTATGCTTTCTTTGTTTCTATTTTCTGATGAGAATACATCTCTTGGTATTAAAAACCATTGTGTAGACCCTAATGAGACAACTGCATACGACCAGTCTGCTTGAATGATGCTAAAATTCTTTACGTCTTAACCATTACGATAAATTATGTTATGGTGGCTTGATCCTTTATTCTCTTGTTTCCATTTACCATGCTTGTGCACGACTGTATGTCAAGAGTAAGAGATACCATATACCTAGTTTTATGGATATGGATGCCATACCTTGTAATATTAGCTTCATTAATTATTTTGCAATTGTTCATCTTTGTACAGGATGTACTGGATAGCTTAGAATTTGCAAGGGGGAGTGCAAAGTCATCATGGGGCTCTGTTAGAGCTGCAATGGGGCACCCTGAACCGTTCCCAGTCAAGTATGTCGCAATTGGAAATGAAAACTGTGGGAAAAAGTTTTACAATGGTAAGTTAAATAGGTCACAGATAGCCTAGGCGTGCTGTTCCATGGAACAAGCCTGTCTATAAATGGCCATATGGGCTGGCTTAAATGGGTGGCCCAAGGTCCAGCCCTAACATGGGCCAGCACTAGAGGCTGCCCCAGGCACGGCCCGATGCCTAGGCGTGTAGGGCTGGAACAAGCCTGTCTATAAATGGCCATATGAGCTGGCTTAAATGGGCGGCCCAAGGTCCGGCCCTCTGGGCCGGTCCGATGGAAATAGTGCTCTTGTAGGCCTGGCACTATGCATCAGGCCAGGCCTGGGCCGCACTCTAGTGCCGGCCCAAGCACGGCACAATTCATGGGCTAGCACGACGCGGCCCGACAAAATATTGGCCTAATAAGGGCTTGCTCTAGCTCTAGTATATGTGCTCCACTCATCTCTCTAAACCCTAGCTCCCCTAGTTCCTTCACCCGCCACTCCAAAATAGCATCCAACGTGCCTCCGCCCCCTCTTTGCTCCCTTCCGACACCGCTCTGCCCCTCTCTCAATTCCTCTTGCTGCCCTCCATCTCCTCCTCATCGAAGGCCAGCACTCCATTCCCATGCGTGATGGCGGCGGCGTGGTGCACACGGCTGCCCTCCAACTCGACGGCGGCGACATGGTACGCCCCACTACTGGTATTGGATCCGTCCTTCATCTAAGAGGTTCGACGGGTGGCGAATGGATGAATCCGGCCGATGAAATCTCACGCTACCAGTGAGATGTACTCTAGCATAGGGCTTGGGCTAGCACGATCACACTGGGTTGACCGTGCCTATTGTGCCGGCACAACACGACCAAGACAGCATAATGTCGTGCTTGGGCCGAACCATATAACAAAAAATGATCTACTTTGGTTTGGAAAATATGCTGATCTTTCAGTACTCTAATAATCAAGTCATATTCCATTAAATCTTGGACCAACCACCTTTGTCAAGGGTGCTTTAATTTGTAGCCCACTTGTCTGCAAGATTCTTCACTCCATAGTTGTGCAAAGCGTACTACTCTTTTGCCACTTATAGCCCTTTACAACAAGTGAAGAACAATGTGGGACCAAGTTGACAATGTTCTGTTGTTTGTGATGGCTTAAGTTTCCATATAAATGTTTAGGATGGATATATCATGTTCAGAACATAGTAGTTTATCTGTTTACATTCAGTATCTTAGGATTACCTTCATCTTATTAGAAACAAAATTTGTTCACTTTCTAATCTAGGTCATTCTTGTTGTGCATGGATTTATCTGAGTATTTGACAACCAATTTCTCTACACTAACAGGGACATGGTTTTCGCAACGGACTTGTATCCATGCTATTGGATTTAAAACCACGATTCTTAAGATTTCCTGGTACACTTTTTTGAAGGGGGGTGTTGATGGAGATATCACATATGGGATGTATTGTTATATGCTCAAATATGTTTGCAATAAGTGACACATTGCATGCAAATATTGTAGGAGGTTGCTTTGTACAAGGTGGCTGGCTAAGAAATGCATTCAGGTGGAGAGAATCTATTGGTCCATGGGAAGAGAGACCCGGACACTTTGGAGATTGTTGGAATTACTGGACCGATGATGGCCTTGGATATTTTGAATTTCTCCAGGTTACCATATTAGATTGTTTTGATCACCCTTTTTCCTCATCTATCATCTCCTAAATCATTTGAAATCCATATCAGCTTTCTGAGGACCTGGGTGTTTCCCCAATCTGGGTATTCAACGATGGTAATACTTCTTAGGTTTGTCAAATCTTTGACACTGTTGGCCTTCTTAGCTGATGGAATGTTTCATCTTATAACTCAGGAATAAGCTACAATGATGAAGTTGATACCGCGGCTATTGCCCCTTTTGTAAAGGTATGGTTCAAGCTCAGTAGTTCTTTGACGAGCAGAGTATTTTTTTTTCTCAAATAATGCTCTGTCAATGGGCATTATGATGGTGCATCACAGCAATGTATGCTTTCTTTGTTTCTATTTTCTGATGAGAATACATCTCTTGGTATTAAAAACCATTGTGTAGACCCTAATGAGACAACTGCATACGACCAGTCTGCTTGAATGATGCTAAAATTCTTTACGTCTTAACCATTACGATAAATTATGTTATGGTGGCTTGATCCTTTAATTTATTCTCTTGTTTGCATTTACCATGCTTGTGCACGACTGTATGTAAAGAGTAAAAATGCATTATGAGATACCATATACCTAGTTTTATGAGATACCATATTACCTTGTAATATTAGCTTCATTATTTTGCAATTGTTCGTCTTTGTACAGGATGTACTGGATAGCTTAGAATTTGCAAGGGGGAGTGCAAAGTCATCATGGGGCTCTGTTAGAGCTGCAATGGGGCACCCTGAACCGTTCCCAGTCAAGTATGTCGCAATTGGAAATGAAAACTGTGGGAAAAAGTTTTACAATGGTAAGTTAAATAGGTCACAGATAGCCTAGGCGTGCTGTTCCATGGAACAAGCCTGTCTATAAATGGCCATATGGGCTGGCTTAAATGGGTGGCCCAAGGTCCAGCCCTAACATGGGCCAGCACTAGAGGCTGCCCCAGGCACGGCCCGATGCCTAGGCGTGTAGGGCTGGAACAAGCCTGTCTATAAATGGCCATATGAGCTGGCTTAAATGGGCGGCCCAAGGTCCGGCCCTCTGGGCCGGTCCGATGGAAATAGTGCTCTTGTAGGCCTGGCACTATGCATCAGGCCAGGCCTGGGCCGCACTCTAGTGCCGGCCCAAGCACGGCACAATTCATGGGCTAGCACGACGCGGCCCGACAAAATATTGGCCTAATAAGGGCTTGCTCTAGCTCTAGTATATGTGCTCCACTCATCTCTCTAAACCCTAGCTCCCCTAGTTCCTTCACCCGCCACTCCAAAATAGCATCCAACGTGCCTCCGCCCCCTCTTTGCTCCCTTCCGACACCGCTCTGCCCCTCTCTCAATTCCTCTTGCTGCCCTCCATCTCCTCCTCATCGAAGGCCAGCACTCCATTCCCATGCGTGATGGCGGCGGCGTGGTGCACACGGCTGCCCTCCAACTCGACGGCGGCGACATGGTACGCCCCACTACTGGTATTGGATCCGTCCTTCATCTAAGAGGTTCGACGGGTGGCGAATGGATGAATCCGGCCGATGAAATCTCACGCTACCAGTGAGATGTACTCTAGCATAGGGCTTGGGCTAGCACGATCACACTGGGTTGACCGTGCCTATTGTGCCGGCACAACACGACCAAGACAGCATAATGTCGTGCTTGGGCCGAAAGGTTGGCACGGCGTGCTGGCACGGCACGGCATGGCTAGGCAACTGTGCCTGATAGTGCCATGCTCCATCGTGCTATGCCCGTGTTAGGGCTGGGCCGCCCATCTGGCTATCTATAAACCTTGCGTGCAGGACATGCAATACGACAGCTCATACCTTTTGTGCCTTGTAAAAAAAAGTCAATCGTGACTCCTAGTGGTAGCACACAATGTAATATGAACTATACAGTGTAGAGCAGAAGATAATTACAGTAAAAGATATTCTCTATTTCTACTGAGCAGGTAACTACCTCAAGTTTTACAATGCTATAAGAGAGGCCTATCCAGACATTCAACTGATCTCAAACTGTGATGGCTCAACTGGACCACTTGATCACCCAGCTGATTTGTACGATTTCCATGTAAATTTCTTTCTACCATCTATTGCATCTTATTTCTAGGTGCTTAGATTCTGTGATTCTCTTTCATTGTTCATTGTCAAGTTCAAATTATCATATCTTAGATTCCATCCATGCCCGTGTTTAGGTCTATGCCGATGCGAAAACTATTTTTTCCATGAAGAATACATTTGACAAGGCATCCCGCAGTGGACCCAAGGTATAAGCTCTATTGCATTGTTTTCTGACCCTAGACATTTGTTAGACGATTCTTTAGAATCGTGCTCCTTTGTGACCACCTATCATTTGGATAAATTCAGGAAGTAGATATATGGATTTTAACTAGTGATTACTGCAACTATTGATGTTACTCACAAGTTTGGAAACAATTAAACTTTAATTTATTGATTCTCTTTTCTTGCTTATTTGCACCAAAATACACCTACTTGCTGAACCATATCCTTCGTAGACAGTAAACATCTTTCTAAACATGTTTTGAGAACTTGAGAGCAGGCTTTTGTCAGCGAGTATGCAGTTTGGAAAACTGATGCAGGTAGAGGTACTCTTCTTGCTGCACTGGCAGAAGCTGCTTTCCTTACTGGACTGGAAAAGAATAGGTGATTTAAATAAATTTAATAAAGTTTATGTCTGCGGGTTACTTGTGATCATACCTGAAACTTTGTGCAAAAATTTGAAATGCTGTATTTGCTCATATAGTCTCCATGAGCTGGTTGTTCTTTGACTCGGTAATCTTTCCTTGGCAGTGATATTGTTGAGATGGCTTGCCACGCTCCACTATTCGTAAATGACGATATTGAGAAAAAGTTAGTATTTTGAGGATTACTGGCTTAATGCTTTTGGCAGATTGTAAACTTTGAATCTGTTGCTGTTCAAGTCACAATCTGCACGTCTGGACTTAAGGCTAACATTGACGTGTTGCGATCGACCGCCACAGTTCTCACATCTAGTAACGTGATGGATGAAAATTCTTTCAGTAACCCAAACAAGGTGATCCACAATTGTTCTCTTGTCTATAAAATAACCTATCGAATGTTTTGCAATGTTCAGACTTCACTGTTGGTTTGGTTCTCCTTTCATTCTATGGCTCATCTGAATCTAGAGGTCTCCGTTATACAATGGTGCAGGTCGCGCCAGTTAAGAGCCAACTCTTCGAGGCAGCAGCGCATATGCAAGTCACGCTGACTCCTCACTCCTTCACATCCTTTGATCTTGCCCTGGATCCGTCCAAACTTGTCACATTGGCAGGGAGAGACGAAGAATACCGGATATCTGAATTGTGACACATGTAAATAAATAAGGAATCGACAACACTGATGAAAAGCAATGTGTAATGTAACATCGAGGATAAACTAAATAAAGATGTAACTGGAATTCACATATTTTTTCCTTGGAGATGCCATCGAATTCTTCCATTATAATGCAGTTATTTTCATGGTTCATCTTTGACTTAGCATGGGTGCTCACATTTACAATTAATTATAAGTAAATGCACTCACCATAAAACAACTTGTACGGTTGTATCTTGTATCACTTTGATCTAACAAGTTACAAAACATGCAAATGAATGCATGAATTTGTTGTTTTTGTGCAGGTGTAATCAAATACACCATGGAGCATATTTTGCCATGGTGGTAGGCCACGTGGACTATATCGCTTTGGTCACAGGTTTCATTTTGAGGTGGTGGAGGGAGAAAATGAAAAGTTGATGACCTAAGCCCTTTCCAAAACACCTCTAATCTCTAACTTTGGGTTCCTACATTGGAGTTGATTGACAGATTGGGTGTGGTAGATAGCACAACGAACCTCTGCTCCTTTAACTGGCCATCTTGGTGCCGTAGGGGCATCATGGCGTGGATGGAGACAGTGCAGGGTCCATCTTGAGAGCTGCGTATCTTTATAGTAAGAGAGAGAAAAGGGGGGAGATCACATACAAAGTAGTCAGGCTGCTGCAACAACCTAAAGACCTGACCTAAGAAACTCTCACTTGACCCTCCCCTTGACCATCAAACAGCTCCTGATTTTTTTGCGCACCAACAAGTGCCCAAAGTCTCAGTTCTTCTATATAAAGAACTGATGCGCTGCTTGCAATGAAGGGGCTGCCCCATCAAAAACACCCCTGTTTCTGTGGTTCCATAGAGTCCAAGCTCTCAGTATGACCACACTGTTAAAACCTTTTCTTGGGGCTTTCCCCACTTTTGTAATATGGTTTCTCCACCATTCAGCAAAGCTCTTTTCATTCATTGTTGGAACTGTACTCTCTAGGCATACAGGAGCTAGCAGATTACACCACCATTGACGAGAAAAAAACACAGTTAATAATGTATAGCATGAGTAATCTTAGATCGCAATGTGATAAGATAGACACGATACACATACATAGTGGAGCTGATGAAACCTAATAAGCCCTTTTCGCTTAATATCACGAAAGATCAAATCTCTCATCAAGGTTTAGATGAGGGCATGATTAAACATTTTGGTTGTATTTACAAATGCAGATACATCACTCTATATATATTGGCGACTGTTGCAACTTTCATACAACACCCAACAACCTAAATTAAGGAAAGAATATGGATAAAAAATTACCCTTGGTTGAAATTTCAGACTCTGCACAAACCAGGAAAAGCACCCCTGTGTACCCTCCCATATTAGTATCACCACCAATTTCATCTAAACAGAAATAGAGAGTGCTCAATTACCAGCATTTCAAGACAGGCCCACATTTACAGAAACAATTTAGCCAGCAAAATTCAGGCAGCTCATGCATATTAGGTATTGGTTTGGTATAATTTCCATCTCTTGCCTTTCCGAATCTTACTATTACTAATTGGAGGCTCCACCTTAATCCAAGTGAGAAGCTCTAGCCATTGGATCTAGATTATGTTTTCTACAAAATTACCCACTGTGCCATTATGAAAGTAGTCTAAAGTCACCCCCTATGTAAATTACCCACCTTTGCCATCATGTTATTATTATTACTACTAATATAATTGATTGTTTTTTGAGCCTGATACTAATCCCGCATGTGATGTGCTATAAAGGTAAGATTGAGAAATTCTGATCACAAAGAAACTAAATAACCCTTAATCAAGTTCTCACGTAACCCAAGGATGATACATGTTAGACTAAGTATCCGTTACATGTGCATGCTTCAATGCCCACCTACTTTGTCGGATCTAAATCGATTTTCCCTTTAAAAATCTAAAGTAATTTGAACAAACACGGTTATATTATATATTGCACAAAGTCGTTTGACATTAGATATTGTGTTCATTCTTACTTTATTTATGACAAAAAAACTATTTTAGTGGCTTTTACCCAGTAGGTCAGTAGCCTCTGTTCATATAGTAGTCTCTATTTTTACTCTTGCATGTGTCATTAATTAGAAATTTACCACATATACAAAAATGTAAAAAAAAGAGTAAGAAATACATTAATTTTTATACTAGAAAACATAAGGGCAACATTGGCCAATTATTTTGCATTGAAACTTTGTATTTATATTGCCATTAACATAACCTAAATATATCACATAGGCATCAAGAACTACACAAAACCAAATGAATTGAAACAAATCAAAGTCACAGCAATATCACTGATACAACAACTTCCAAACTCCACGTACTACTAAGAATGCAAGTAGTAATAAGTAATGGTGATACGTAGAATGATGCTTATTTGCAAGAAGAATGGTTTGGAAGCTGATACGTAGAACCATGCTTATTTACAACTATTGCTTGCCTTAAGTAATAAGTTCAATGGTAAAAATGGGTATCCTTTTAGTTGGCTTAAGTAATTGTTCTTTGGGGTGGAGTAGTAGGAGAGGCAAGTTGTTGATATAATGATTATAGAATTCCATGTAGTGAATGAACTTATCTAGAGTTTATGATTAAAAATTTAATTCTTATTTAAAGGATAGAACATATCTTATCTAATTGACGTTATATTTTAGTGTCCCAAGAGAACTATATTTGTGCTGGAACATGTTTTTGCTGGATCTAATGCAATTTTGAGATATTTACAGTTCAAAAAAATTATGAGTTTGAATCTGTTGGGTTCTATTCATATGAAGTGACTCAATCATATGAAGGAAAGTAAAGACAAACATCATTAAAGCGTTACTTCATAATGAAATACATTTTGAAATCAGAGGATTGTTTTAGTGCCATTGGTAAGGAACTAGGATGGAGCTTGCCCATCAAAGCTCGAGCCCTTGAACCCACATCTCTTGAATTAAAGGCATGGTGAGTTGTTTGATGATCCTTTTTTAATATATATAAATCTATAAACCACCATTATATTATTAGATTTGTTTATTTTAAAAATAGCTAATAAGCCCGTGCGAATGCACGGGTTGACGGACTAGTATAGACAATTATGACCAACATTGAACAGACAACAAGAAGTAACGAGCTAAGCAATTGTTGGTGATGAATCGCTAGAAACAATTCTCTCAAGGGAGACAAAAAGGATACGGGATAACTAAATCTGGTCGTCTCAATACCGCTCATATCAAGAAGTAGCAACTACTAACTAAATCGTTTCCATCATCCACTGGGCTGCTGCCATGCCCAATGTATCGGACGGCTTCAATGTAGAAATAGCAAAGCTAGGGATTAGAGACACTAGGAAAGGGTGTAGGACATCAATTTTACAGTTGTCCCTCCACTGTCTAAATTTAGTACTTGACACAAGATATAGTCCACGTGGTCAGCCACCATGGCAACATGCACTTTGTATCATACATATGACTGTACATGGACACACCTGACAAGTTCTTGCATCCATTTGCATATTTTACAACTTATTGAATGAAAATAATACAACTATACAAGTTGTTCTATAGTGGGTACATTTCTTCTTTCAACAATATCAAGATATGTTTGGATGAAAGTGATACAACTGTACAAATTGTTGTAGTCGTTCATAAAGTAGAATATATATGCATGCATTTATAGGGATTGGTATGTCTGCATGTACGTATGTCAGTGTTGTGTCTGTACTTATATTTTCCAAACAAACAAAAAACATGAATTTAAGGTTTTCAGATAATTTTTTGGCAGAACTTCTTTTTGGAGCAGCAAACATAAGGTTTAGATTTCAATTTTGGTGGCAAATATGCAATTCGTCCCTGTGTATAAGGCCACATTTATGTGAAGAGATCAAAGCAGAGTTCCAAGGAAAAAAAAAAAGGAACTTTCCCAAACGCCATCCAGTAGCAGCATCCCATGCCGATCTATCAAGGAGACGACGGGATCTGGTGTCAAGGTGTTGGGAATATGCCCAAGAGACAACTGGATTCGATCCACTAGTCTTAATGGGCCACAAATGTTGTGAAGCCCATTACCAAGGGAAGGGGTTGCTGTCTCTTATACACATCTAGATGTGTATGAGCGAACTCTCCCTACGGCGTAGACTACCCCGGCTTCACCGGGCGATTCACAAATGGCTACAATATTGCTGATTTAATCGGTATATACTTAAATTGTTATATATATATATATATATGTCGGTATTCTTTGCACATGCAAATAACATTCCAGTTCCATGGTTTTTAGAAAATAGCGACTTCAACCGTTGTTTTTTATTTTGTATATAATAACTATAATTAATAAAATGAACCAGAGCACTTTTATCCTGGTAATTCACCAATATATATATATATATCTTGCCAGCCAATTTCTGAAATGTTTCTTTTCTGCTACTGCAAGATCGGTGAATCGAGGGTCAACTGAGTTGGACATACCAAGGGCGTAACAACAAGATATCGAGGGACGAGTATGTTATCACAGAAGTTGGCCCCTATGGAGAGCGTACTGCACCTGAAAATGCATCGACTCCTTAAAATATATTAACACATGTGGCATTATTGTTAGTGATCATGGGCCGGCCATTCCGTTTGAAAGGTTGCGTGATAAAAAAAATAAAACATGATGAAAAAGTTGTCCCTTATTAGTACGTGGATGATCAAGGATTCTCTGTGGCCTGATGTAAAACTTGCATGAGTAGTCTTGGTTCAATTTATAGTTGTAAGGTGGATTATGACCCCGGGAACGAAGGTGTGTATGCTTATGCAGATTTAGAGAACAGGCCGCGGGTGCTACGTGCTTCCACCCAAATGGAATATCATACTTTAAATGCTGTAGATGTAGAAGATTGGGAACTGTGTATCGTTGGAATATCCATTTTTTTTTGCATTTGATTCAAGCGAGATGCTCCAAATGTAGCGTTATAATAAAATAATAGCTTTCGTCAAGAATCTTCTAAGAGTATCTTCAAAAGATTAGCTAAAAAGACTAATCAAATTTACCGATTTAGCTACTCTCAAAAATAGATTTGACTAACAAATAGTAATCTAACAGATTCTGTAAAGATAGCTAGTAAGGTAGACTAGCTAAAAATAGCTAGCGAGTGAGGTGGGATAGAGATCTACTAAATTTGGAGGGCCATTTAGAGAGTCTGTTGGAAACGTTTTTTCTCTAACAATAGCTAAATTTAACTTTAGAAAATGATTTAAGTAGTATCTTGGAGATCCTCTAGGTGTTCATATGTTAGGCTGATCAGGTGTCAAACGAGTTTGGAGGAAGATTTGAGTTACCAACGATGGCATTGGTGGCCATGAAACAGTACAAAGACATAGGTCGTATCGACAAATTATGAATTTATGATGATAATGATATATGCGATAGCAATAAAGGGTGCACATGAAAAGAAACAAGTTGTTAATTGATTAATTGATGTTCGAGGAAGAAAATAGAAAGAGATCATGCAATCCCCCGCAGGTGATATGTTGAGAAGATAGAGTATGATCAAACGTATTTAACACTGGTTAGTATAGTTCATTTAAATTTGTCTTATTTTTAGCTTTCTGGCTTCACTCAAATACAAGCCATAGTCATGAATAATAATCCAAATGAAATACAAGAAAATATTGAATCTTTATTTCTTTCGCTCGCAGAATAATTTATTTGGCAAGTCAAAATCCAACTGATTTTCTAGAAGCATTTTGCACTTCTACACCAGCATCACCTTTTTAAGGATACCATCATCTACTCTTCCATGATCATATTTATAAGAAAAGCCCTTGAGACCTCTACCGGCAAAATTATCCAGATCGAACGGCCGATAATCGCGTTCAGTGATCAGATGGCCACAAAAAATATTTAATTTTGCCGGACCGAAAAACCAAAGGGCTCGATTGATTGAGAGGCACTTCCCCCTCCCGTCCCCTACCAAATCCCCGGCACCGCGGCTTGCCGCCGGGCCTCCGCCGCCGCCCTCGCCGCGGATCACGTGCGCGGCGGCTTGCTCCGCTTCGGCGCGGAGAAGTCAGGAGGAGGAGGCGCAGGGGCGGGGGAAGGCTGTCGCTGGATCTAGTGGCGGCGGCCGTGCCGTGACATTGGCCATGAGCTCGAGAAACCTCGTCCGAACTCCGGTGAGTGCGCCCCTGCCGTTCTCGTCTGCGTATAGTGTTTTGCTTGTTTGGTTTGGTTTGTCGTCGCTGTCGATTCGATCTGGCTGCTGTGTGAAAGCGCGAGGGGAAAGGTTGTCCCTTTCGAAAGAGATGAGTGAGGAGTGGTAGGAAACGGTTCAATTTTACTCTGTGAATAGTCGATGAGGATAAAGCTTCTAGCTTGGGGTTTGCTGCTTGGTCACTGTTGTGCCATTACAAACTAGTGTCCTCGTGATGCCAAAATGGGGAAGCTAGGGCCTAGGGGGGATTTGAGATCTTGTGCAGCAATTCTGATATATCCGTTGTAATGTAAAGCTATCCCACTCCCCAGACATCTGATCAATAATCAATGCATGGTCTACCTTATAGGTTCTATCACATGAATGCTGGCTTAGTTGTTTGCTTTAATTAATCCATAAAAAGTGTAAAAGATAAAAATAAAAATTCTGCTTTGAAAACAGTCTGTTACTTAACATCCACTTTTTGCCCATCCCCTTGACATTCTTGTGACCTTAGCTATTATTGTCAAAGTATGGATGTATCTTTGTTCCTTTGATATGTCTTATAATGCAATGGTTATGTCAGGTTTCCTGTAGTGCTGCTCTTAATGGTTGCTTCACCTCCAATACATCCTGTTCAAGAAACTACTATCAGCATTCTCGTACCACTACTTTGCAAAGTTTGAAAGTAGGCCATACACTTTTGCCTCGCAAATTAAGGAAATCAACTCAACGGAACACTTCATTTTTCACCCAGAGGAAGTTTGTATCACACTGTACATCAGACCTTAGTACCTCATGCAGAGAAGAAGTACCCAACTATTTAGCAGTCAATCTGTTGCAAGACCAATCAAATGCAAGCCAGGGAACTGTTCGTAAAGTGCTTGTGATCTTGAATCCTAATTCTGGATTTCGAAGCACTCGGGATGTTTTCTACAAGAAAGTTCAATCGAAATTAAAGGTAATATGATTCCAACTCTTCCGTCAAAATCCTTTCCATTTGTCATTTACACTTATTTATGGTGTATTCATATCTTTCTTTCTAATTCAGTGACATGAATATCATCACAAATTTAGTTTGTAAAATACATATTCCCTCCGTCCCAAATTGCAATACGTTTTGTCTTTTCTAGATACATAGTTTTTACCACATATCTAGACGTAGTGTATAACTAGATGCATAGCAAACAGTATGTATCTAGAAAACCCAAAACACATTGTAATTTGGGACGGAGGGAGTAGTATACACTATGCACAATACCATGAAAAAATAGATTCTATATGTGTTAGACGAAGATCACAAATACGCTGCTTTAGTACCTTTACCTGTAATTTATATATTTTTGCATTTGAATTTTGATCTGGTGCAGCTTTCAGGCTTCATGATGGAAGTCGTCGAAACAGCATATGCTGGTCATGCAAAGGTTCTTGCTTCTACTGTTGAACTGAACAAATTCCCTGATGGTACTATCAATTTTGTATCCTTATTTTATTTGCATCATGTGCTATTATATTTCACTATTCAATATGTTGTCTTCTCTCTTGTTTACAGGTATTATATGTGTTGGTGGAGATGGAATTGTAAATGAGGTTGGCTCTGTTCCTATGTTTCTTTCTTTATAGAAACTGCACTGGGATACCATTTTACTTTATTGCACATGGCGTCGGGACGATGCAACTCCACCTTCCGTCAGGATTTATCATGGAATTGAATAATTGTTATTTTGTTCCTAGTTTGAGTCGAAACATTGTATCTCCCTCATGTTTGATGAAGGATGGTTATACATTCGCGAGTAAAGACAATGGTTGTGTGATCTCAAAGAATGGCATGTTTGTGGCTCTTGCATCCATTGTGAATGGGTTGTTCATTTTAAATCTTGATGATTCACCTATATGTAATATAATTGCTAAAATTAGTCTCTGATCGGTTTGTGATCTCCACTATGATGGTAGTGTAACGAATTACTCCTACCGGTCGGAATTCCGCCACCGGAGTTAAGTGATACACGTAAACCCAGGCATGGTGAAATATAGATCAATGTGATTGGTCGGATCGAATTTAGGTATATTGACGGTAGCGATAACGGCGGACGGTCCGGGCAAGAACGGCGGACGGTCCGCGAGAGAACAGCGGACGGTCCGTAAATTCGGTCAAGAATCTTACAGAGACGTTATCTAGCGTTCCAGAGGGTCGGACGGTCCGCCAAAACAGGTCGGACAGTCCGCAAGGAAGCGGTGGACGGTCCGCAGGGAACGTCGGACAGTCCGGCGAAATTAAAATTTTGAAAACGATCCCTCAGAAATGTTTAAGTTTTGAATGTCCTCCCAACTAAATCTTGCACCATCACATGTCTTGTACAATTAGTGGTGGGTCTATGAAATTAGGGTGCCACTAGTTTTCCTTGACTAGATGGGTTTGTATCGGATACTTACTCGCATAAAGGGTTGGTTAACTTAAACAAGGTCATCTTAACGGTTAAGGACCTTGGGACATAAAGGTTGGACGCCGAGACATAGAGATGTCAACCAACAACAGGAGTCATATGTGATATGATTAGCGAAAGTTGCTTACCGATCTACCATGTCTTCTAGCGGTGATGCTAAAGCTCACTAGTCGACTTGTTAGTTGTGGATCCTGAATCACTAAGTATCAATGGAGGGATATTGATTTTAGTGGGAGTAAATTCCGTTAAATTGTTTAATGTATTTTGCTCTGTCATAGATATATTGTCTTAGTATTTTTGCATTATTTTCTGTTGTAGATCAATGGCACCTAGCACACCGTTTTCTTTGCGTTCGATCCTTGAGAAGGATAAGTTGAATGGAACAAATTATGCGGATTGGATCCGAAACCTTAGAATTGTTCTCAGGGCTGAGAAAAAGGAAGATGTTCTAGACATCCCATTACCAGTTGAGCCTGATGATAACGCAACCCTTGCTGAGAAAAATGCTTACAAGAAGGCATGTGATGTCAATCTTGAAGTGAGCTGCCTTATGCTTGCTTGCATGGAACCCGAGCTGCAGATGCAGTTTGAGACAAACCATGAGGCGCACGATATGATCGAGGCGCTTAAGGACATGTTCCAAACTCAGGCCAGGACTGAAAGGTTCAATGTCTCAAAGGCCTTTGTGGAAACCAAGCTAGCAGAAGGCGCAGCTGTAGGGCCACATGTGATCAAGATGGTTGGTTACTCACAGAGGTTGGAGAAGCTAGGCTTCCCACTTGGCCCAGAGTTAGCCACTGATTTTATTCTAGCATCACTTCCGCCTAGCTTTGGGAACTTCATTTCGAACTACCATATGCATGGGGCGGAGAAGGGATTGAATGAGTTGTGTGGCATGCTCAAGACAGCAGAGGCTGACATCAAGAAAAGCGCTAGCAGCAGCCATGTGATGGCCATCCAAAACAGGCCTAACTTCAAGAAGAAGGGCAAATCTTGGAAGAAAAGGAAGGGCAAGGCTAAAGATATGATCTCTCAGCCAAGCTCAACGCACCAGACTGAGTCTGGATCAGCTGCAGAAAAGGAGGAGTGCTTTTATTGTAAGGAACTTGGTCACTGGAAAAGGAATTGCAAGAAGTACCTGGCTTCTCTGAAGAAAGGCGGTAGTAAGAGTACTTCCGCATCAGGTACACTTGACATTAATATTACAGGCTTCCGCTGCAACTGCGCGTCAAGTGGTAACAATCTGTGATCTATAACTGCTGCTGTTCCTAATTTTGGGTGAACGAGTTTTGTGTGAGCTAGCGTAGCCTCCATCGTTACCCAACACAAGGCTCCTTTCCAACTCGGTGCTCGCCTTCCAATCCGCCTCCAAGCTGGCTCTGATCCCATGGCCATGACCCATGAGGGACAATTCCAGTTACCATTCTCCCTACCAAACACAAACCTAAATTTAGCTATCGACAATTCCTCCCCTCCTCTCTTTTTCCCCTGCTTCGTTGTTGCAAGTATTCTGTAGATAATCTATTTTTCCTCTTGGATCATTCCTCACCTTCCTCTGTTAGCTTAGAAAGGGGAAGATAAAGAAATCATGAAAAGAAATATCATGGAGCAGTTTACTGTAATCCAATTTCCTTTTTCCATATTTTCCCACCTTTCTCTCCTCTATCCGAGGATGAGAATGGAGAGAGGGGAAGGTGGGGGATAGTTTTCAATTTTGTTACCAATATATTTTCTTGAAATGAATAGAAGAGGGAGGAATTAAGGTCTGGTAAATCCTCAATTCTTTTGTTTCAAATTTGAAGTTTTTATTGATCGTTATTAGTTGACTTCTCTTTGTTGCCTATTAATTAAATTGAGATTTCCGTCTCATGGTTGTGCATATCAATTGGTTTTATTGTAGGTTATCAACACCTTGTGTTATATATGTGTTCAGCCGTGCAGATAGAATTTTAATTGTGTTGATATTGATAATTGTTTTCTCCTTTGTAGAAATCCAATGAAGCCTTCGAAAAAATATTCGGAATCGAAGGAATTATTTGCTCGAGACACGAACCCTCAAAGGTGAGATTTTTTTCTTCATCATTACCTGCATTCTGAAGAATCTTATTTGAATTCTGGGTTGCAGACATAGAACTGCACATTCTGGTGGGTAGCAGACAGGCATTGCAGTCATTGTCAACTTTCAATCCGTGCATCTCTCCTTTAGTCTCTTCTCTGGATTACAATTTAATTTATGAACGGAGTTTCTTGTAATTAGGCTTTTCCCCTCTGAATTCCAAGGATATACCAGTCTGGACTCTATAGAATTGCCTAAAGACCGGATTCACAATTACTTGTTTGGAATTTTGATGAAGAATTTCAGCAAGGCTATTGTTGGATAAACAAGTACCTCGGTTTTCTGGTAATGAAGATATTCGCCAGGAATCCACTGCAAAACTTAGTACAGACTCGATGCATTCAATCAAGTGGAAGGGCATTAAATGGACTTCTAGGTTACCTTTGCCCTAAGTGTTCTAAAAGACATGATGACACAGCTTCAGGAAGCCAAACCCCTGGATGCACATGTTTGCGATGGTTCTTCACACCGTCTAGTAATGATTCTCCAACTGTACCGGACGCCAGTGGTGGAAATACTGATGAAGTTGTTACTGTCCAGCCACAAGAAAACGGTTTTGATCCTAGTTACCGGTTGGACAATGCAGACGTGCCAGTTTCATCTATTGGCCACCGTAGGAAATCAAGCATGCACTATAGACTGAAAATATGGATCAGCAGTGGGCATAATGGCGTAATAGGAAAGTACGGAAATAAGTTGGAGTCTGGTGTCCCCAATGTGGCTAAGCCATTATCAGTTGAGCGTGTTGATCCTGGATGGCCAGATTGGCTCATAGATGTGGCACCAGAGGCAGTACAAGGCTGGTTCCCACGGCGACTGGATTCATTTGAGAAATTTGGCAAGGTAAATTTTTAACATTGTAATACAAGGTATAAATCTGGTAGTTTTCAGCGTTGTTAATTGTTGTATTTCTAACTTCCTCAGTTGCCCTTCTGTTTGAACAAACTTCTTTCACATTTCAGGTTGGACAAGGAACTTATAGCAGTGTGTACAAAGCCTTAGATCTTAAAATCGGCAAGTTTGTTGCACTCAAAAAGGTGCGTTTTGTCAATATGGATCCTGAAAGTGTACGCTTTATGGCTAGAGAAATCCTTATTCTACGAAAACTCAATCATCCAAATGTCATAAAATTGGAAGGGATCGTAACATCTTCTGTTTCACGAAGCCTGTATCTTATATTTGACTACATGAAACATGACCTCGCTGGACTTGCTGCGACTCCAGGCCTCAAGTTCACTGAGCCACAGGTGATTGTCCTACTGTCCTGGTTCACCTGTATGGTGAGATGAACTTACATGATTTCACATGAATCCAGGTCAAATGCTTACTGCAGCAGATACTTAGTGGCCTTGATCACTGCCACAGAAATGGAGTCTTGCATCGGGACATGAAGAGTTCCAACCTCTTGATTGATAGTCATGGTGTTCTGAAGATAGCAGACTTTGGCCTAGCAACGTCTTTTGATCCAGAAAACCAGCATCCACTGACAAGCCGTGTTGCAACATTGTGGTACAGACCACCTGAACTTCTTCTCGGTGCCACCAAGTACGGTCCTTCTGTGGATATGTGGAGTACAGGGTGCATCCTTGCAGAATTGCTTGCTGGCAAGCCAATCTTGCCTGGAAGAACTGAGGTACAAGACACTGTTACATTTTTTAGAATACAGGATAGGCCATACTGATCTCAATTGACACACAATTTTACTTTACATTCATTTGGTCTGTATCATGATTTTGTCAAACAATAACATGCTAGGTGGAGCAACTTCACAGAATTTTCAAGCTCTGCGGATCACCTTCTGATGAGTATTGGGATAAATTGGAAGTGCCCCACACAGGGATGTTCAAGCCCGGTAGCCAGTATAGGGGATGCATTGCTGAGACTTTTAAGGATTTCCCTCACTCAGCTCTGAGTCTTGTTAATAGTTTGCTTGCCATAGAACCAGAAGCTCGTGGAACAGCTGCCACCACTCTCCAGAGTGATGTGAGTTCTACACATCAAACCATATGGTTTCCAGTTTTCAAATATTAGCTTTAACATGTTATTACTAATTACAGTGATTTTGGATAGTTTTTTGGTGAGTTTGAATGAATTTGGCTAAAATAACATACATGACGCATTAATTAGCTACTATTCGAAAGTAGAAAATGGAAGTAACATTTCTGGTCACGAGCTGAAATTGATCTGTGCTGGGTTACCAATAGAAACATTGAACCCTGTGAACACTGAGTTCATATGAAAGTTATGTCTGTTTCTAGCTTTTACATGGAATTTTGTACTGACTGCCATCTGTTATTTTCTATTTCGTTCAGAAATATATGGCTAATGTCATGCAATAATATATTCTTAACCTAGTGAAAACAATCAAGCTATTTTATACATTGTGTAGACTGATTGATCAGATGACAGACATGTAAAGACAGCCTTTCGGAGATCTTTGCATTGCAGCACTAAATCAGTGAATCCAAATCTTCAGTTTTTCAGAACAAGCCCACTTGCCTGCAGCCCCTCAAGCTTACCAAAGTATCCAGCAAGCAAAGAGTATGAGGCCAGACTCAGAAGGGAGGAAGATAGGAGGTACCATTTACTGAATATATCTTTTCTTCCCGGGGGGGCAAAGTTTAATTATCAGTTATCTTGACATTCTATTTTCCTACTTCAATAGGCAAAGAAAGGCAGCTCAGGATGAAAGTTTGAATCCTAAACTAACAAGTCTTGCTTATAATGGCAATGCCAAATCAAAGGTTTGTACGATGGTTGATCAAACAATCCCCCATCCCTGGCACCCTGATATTGCTCTGCTTACATGATCTTTGAGTGCTTTACCGTCCACTCATTCAATTTGTCAACGAGTTTGGGTTTCAGAAACCATTTTTTGAACTTTTTTCAGAGATATGCTGAGAGTGATATCGTACAACTTCGTTTCGTTTTTCTTGCAGAATTGTAAATAAGCAAATCTAATAGTAAAAAGAGAAAGGAATAACAAAATGAAAAATAACTCATAATGACAACCAGGAGCTACGGGACTTCCCTGTACTTGCTGGTGTGCCTGTTCCTGGTCATGTCAGTATTTGGATGGTTACCGATAGTAATTGGAGCATAAACTCGAAAAACGCCTCATTAGCAGCTCAGCCCTAAAATAGTTAACACTGACTTGTTCTGTCATGATACAGAAACAAAAAGGTATCGCACCAGATATCAACACTGCATATCTCAACTCAGAGGATGAAACTCGGACATTAGCTACTGTGGTGCAATCTCAAGAATTTGACTCCACATGGAACAATCCGGAGGTACCTGGACGTAAATACAATTCTGTTCGGGTGGCGAACTCCACTGCCATGGTGAAAACTGGACCAGATATGCTTCAACCTGAAACTGCTGATGCAAGGAATGGAGTGTCTACTTCTCAAATCAATAAACCAGGGAAGAAGCGCCCAGGGGTAAGGAACTCCTGAAAGATTTCTTTAAAATACTGTTTACTCAGTAAAATAATTGGTCTGGTTAAAATAATTATGGTAAGTACAGTTATATACTGTCGATGTCGAATTGTACCTATATTTATGCTTGAACCATTTGTTGCAAGTTGACACAATCATACAAAGTTTTGGAAGGCTTTGGATTTGTTAGTTCCAGGATCAGAGGACACTGGTTCGGTTCTCACAATTAGTGAATAGTGATTTGTAATCCTAAGCTACCTAGTGCTTGTTTTATGTAGTAATTTGCAGTTGATAGTTGACATCCACAGACTTGAATGTGATACTTTGTCTATACACATCAGTTCTCCATTATATTACACATGGCTTCTCTATTGCAGATCAAGATCAGAGTATTTAGTGTCTTTTAGTTTATCTATCATTACTGAATTGTTTTGTATGCTTTTGTGTGATCAGAACTACAAGGGCAGGAGCAGAAGATATCAGGTGTCAGGTTCAATGATTACAGAAGAAGTAAACATGGAGCAGATGCTCAAGGAGCATGAAAAGAATATCCAAGAAGCGGTGCGCAAAGCGCGCATCAACAAGAGCAAAGAGTTGTGAAACAGATGACCTCTGAGGTTATACTATTGACCCATGCTGCTTGGAAAATGAAATATGTTTTCTTCCATGCTGCTTCGAGACGGAGACCTTGGATGGGTCGACCTTGACAACTGTGTTTTCTGCCCTGGTCTTCCCCTCCAGGGTGGAAGAGGGGGCATTTTTACAGATGGAGCCAAGATTCCTATTCTCTAGATCAGATGTACAATCGGCAACAGAAAGGCCTTCGACACCGGTGGATATTGGTGTGATAGACAGATTCATAGCTACTTATGTATCTCCGTTCCCAGGAATTAATATTCTGGCGCGATCAGTTATGTGCAGTAGGCATGCAATGTAATATGTTCTCCCACCCCGCTCTTCTTCTCCCCGAAACCGGCCAAGAGCTGCTTTCAGCAACTCCAGCCGTTTGTAAATTGGTTGGTTCCTCGACCTTGCAGTATGAATCTTAGGTGGGTTGCCCACTGTCGAGTCATGAAAAAAAAGAAGAAAATATATTATTTCTCCCCTAAAATCATGTTTGTTGTGCAAGCAGTGCCAGTGGTGCTGGTGCATGATCGATTCTGCATTTGCTATCTTCAGCGAAACTTAAGCTACATTTTAACATTCAAGATTCTAAGGATTTCTTTCACTAACTAGGCTCCTAAATTGAGTGTCAATTTTTTGAGAACATGCCGCAGGTCTCCAAAAGATTGAGGAAGCAAAGGGCGTAACGTCATTTCAAAGATGATACATCATCTACCATATTTGTTCAATGGAACCACAATTCACTGAGATGGAAAAGAAAAGGTGTTGGCATGTCCACGTCACCATGTGCTGGTACTGTTATTATGTCAGACAGCTTTTCCCTTAAAGTTGGTGTTTTTTATTAAAAAACTCAAGGACATACTTCCACCAAACTTTGTTCTAAAAAAATATGACGTGCTTCCGATGGGAGTTTCAACAACTCTCGAGGTTCAACGCTCTAAGCAGTCCATCATGAGAAGCTAGACTGATACTTTTTATTAAAGCTACTATTAGTTTTTTTTACAGGAATCAGCAGGGGAGGCCCCTACCCCTACTTTTGTATTTATATAAAAGAATATGTAGAGTTTACAAGGCCCTAGGCCCAAAAGCTAAGAAAGAGAGTTTACAAGAGACTACTCAGCCACAAACGGATTTGCTCACCCAACTGTGGTTTAGCCCGGAGGGTAACCAGCTCCATTTCTTCAAAAAACTGCCTTCTCCAAAGAGCAAAAGAAAGCGACTTATTATCAAAAATGATGTTGTTCCTATGACACCAAATTGTCCAGCAGCCAATGATAAGAACTTATCTAAAAATTGCTGATTGAAATCTTTGCCTGGCTTGTAGAATCATCTGCTGAAACTCAAGATTGCGATCCCACTGTATGCCCAAAAAAGTCCAACAAGCATCACTAAAAGGGCACCAGAAGAAGAGATGCCAGAAATCCTCTTCAAGATTTTCCACACACAACACACAAGCATAGGAAGGCAAGTGCATCTGCTTCCTTCTCAACAAATTCCTAGTGTTCAGCCTGTCTTTAAGCAAAAGCCAAAAGAAAAATTTATGTCTGGCCTGCACCTTTGATTTCCACATCCATTTGAAAAGGATAGATGCTGGAAAGGATCCCTGCAAACAGCCATAAGCCTTCTTGGAAGAATATTCATTATTTCCCCAGATATACACCCATTCATCTCTGAGAGCAGGATCCAACGGCAGCAATTCCATATCAACTTGTAATTCTAGCAGTTGATCCAAAGCAATAGTAGAGAGAGGCAGATGAAAATTTCTGCTGGACTCCCAGGATATGAATTGTCTTAGGGAGCACTTTGTCTTTCTGGCATATGAGTAGAGTTGCGGATATCTCCACTTGAGAACCCCCAAATCCCAAAGATCATTCCAGAGGGAAATTGTGACTCCATTATGAGCAATGGGTGTAGCAAGCATGAAGAATTTTTGACTTACAGACATGACATCTCTCCAGCAGAATGAACCAATCTGTTTTCTCTCATGGGGAGGGCTTTCAGTTTTGTACATGTGCTGCCAGGTCAGATGTACCCAAGGTAGATCCAATTTATTGTAGAATTTATGCAAAAATTTCAACGGCAAGGCTTCATTCTGAGTTCTGATGTTGATGATGCCAAGACCACCATCCTCTTTGCTTCTGCAAGCATGTCTCCAAGCAACCAAAAAACCACCTTTCTTGTTCAGATCACCACCATGCCACAAAACATGTTTTCTATACTTGTCTATTTGCTTAGTAATTTGGGCTGGAAGCTTCAAGGTACACATATAAAAAGTTGGCAGGGCAGAATAAATAGAATTGACCAAAACCAGCCTCCCTGCAAAAGACAAATGCCTAGAAATACCCATGAGGTGTCTTTCCATCCTTGTTAAAATAGGAGTGAAATCCTGAACAGTTGGCCTAGTGGAGCCTAAAGGAAGCCCAAGATAAGTGAAAGGCATAGACCCTAACTGACAACCCAAACCCCAGTGAGGGCACTGCAATCATTATCCTCAATGTTGATGGGGATCAGGAAGGACTTATCAAAGTTCACCTTTAAGCCTGTGGATCCAGCAAAGGTATTTAGGATTGACTTCAGATGCAGGGGCTGGTCTATATCAGCTGGCAAGAATAAGAGGGTGTCATTAGCATACTGAACTACAGGAAAATCACCACCAAAGTCCACTCCCAAAGGGTGAGTTATATTCCCCAAGCATTGCTTCAGCATTCAGCACAGATTGTAATAAATCAGCCCCTAAAACAAAGAGCAAGGGTGACAGGGGATCTCCTTGCCTAACTCCTCTATGGCACTTGAAGGGTTTGCCAGGGACACCATTCAACAGAACAGATGAGGACCCAGATGTGAGTATACTTCTGATCCATGAGATCCACTTGCTTGAGAAACCTTTGTGTGCCATGACCTGAAGAATAGCCTCATGCTCAATTTTGTCAAAAGCTTTTTCAATGTCCAATTTCAGCAGCACAATTCTTCTCTTAGATTTATGACAAATATGAAGAAATTGAAAAGCCCGGGCAAGCTACTATTAGTTGGTAAATCGAGTATATGAGTTGCTGACGGTGTATTTGAATAGCCATTTATGAGACAGAAAATTGTTCTTTTTTTTGTGTGATTCCCCTCAAACCATTCCCACTTTTTGAAGATTCTTCCAATTAAAACCCTGAAATGATAAGAAATTAAAAATTCAATACTCCGTCCTGAAAAGAATGCAACTCTCGATTTCGCTAGGAGTCAAATTGAAACGAACCAGATTCCCAATCACGGAAATCCGACTCCCTGTACCCTTGTGATAGTCCCAGGAACAACAGCTATTATGTACAGAACTCATTTCAGCAGAAATCACATCCATACATCGATTAAAGTCCCCAAACATGATATAAATCCATAGCAGTATGGTACAAGCCCACTGGGCTAAACGGCAAAAGGAAAACAACTACGCAGCGGATAACTATAAGCTTCTGGTGCTTCAGGCCTTCACCTCCACAGGCAACCTTGAGCGCAGCGCACAACCCTCTTTGACATCTTCCTTCGAGGTTGATCTTACACTCGGAGTCTTCTCCTGTGTACCCAAAGACTGTCCCCAAGGAAATGGGATAGGTCCACGTCACCAACCATAATATGCAGCAATGCTTTAAGGTGGACTATACTAGTAATAAAGTATCCAAGGAATGTAAGCTGGGGTTTCCTATGCGCAAGCAGCAGCAATAACCAAGTTCATCTCATCTCCAACACCTTTCCTCACCAACACATACACTCCCCAAAACCATCCAACAATCTCACAACCACATCGGGCTCGTCCTGCCTCAACAGGTTTCCGCAAATAGATCGGTGCCTCGGGGAAGAGATCAGGGGCGGCTTTTAGACTTTGGGTTAAAGTTTGGGCCCAACGTCCTTTCACTCACTAGTCGACACGGTGAGCTCCCTCCCCACCTGTCTCAACAGCAAACGCTGGTCCAACCTCTCATGTCCCAGATCAAGGTGAAGGTAAGAAAGCAGAATCCCAAGATAATCAGGAAAAGCCAGATGAAGGATCGTCTGTGACCGTGGACACGGCTATACGTATAGTTTTCACTCTACAGAGGTTGCGCTCCAGGAACCACCCGGGCTGCAGACAGTAGGTAGTCGTCTTGCGACACATCCCACAGCAAAGACCCTAAAGAGCAACAGTACCATCCTGCTTCCCTGGGCTCGGGAAACATCTGCACGCTAACATCTTCCCCAGGGGTGTGAAACATTCCCACCAGGGCCAGTCGGGGGCTGTGGTATATCAAGGAGAGTACGCCGCAACGAGTCCCCCTTACACAATTCATACTCGAATATCCTACAGTCCTGGTACCGCACTCAGTAGGCTTCCTGGAACCCTCCACATACTGGGTAGATGGTGAGCACTATAAATTCCAATGTCCGGGTCATCCCGATACGTCCTTAATTGTCGGTAAGACGAGCATCAGCGTCAAAGCGATGCGCCGCAACGGTCCGCAATCGGCACCCATTACAGGTATGGCCGCCCAAACTCCTCAAAAGTAACCATAGTAACCATGTACCCGCAACAGGTACTACGTAGGAACTGTCCGAGTGCAGTTCCCAAGCACCCCGATCAAACGACCAGGTTGTTATCACTTGGCTCCACCGCCTGGCTACACTACTCCTCCCAAGCCACTCAACTCACGCCAATAAGATCAATCACAACCATCCCAACACATGCAAGCATAGCATTCTAATATAGTGGATAATAGGTAGCAAGGAAGTAGATAAATGGCAGCGCAGGCATATCATCATCATGCGAGTAAAGTAAAGCGCTAGCATACTAGTTGCGTGTCTAATAGGTATTTCAGAGAATGGCTTGGCGTGAACCTGGGACTTGCTCTTCCACTTTGTAGAGGTAGTTGAGGTAGTAGATGTCCTCCTCTTGACTCTCTGGACCTCCTAAGATCGCAGACAGAAAATAAAGACGGGAGCTACTAGCAAAGAAACACTAAAACGATGAAGCAAGAAGACCCAAACAACACCAAACTCTACACTAACGTGTAGGTCATGATTTTAGAAAAATATAGAAACTGGTTTCATATTATTCTGAGCTACGGTTGATTTATTATTAATTTTCCACATTTAAATCATTTTCTAAAAATATTAAATAAAGAAAAACAGTCAAAACAGGGACACGTGGCAGCCTCTGATGGCACCACATCATCACTGCTGACGTCAGCATGATGTCATCAGTGGGGACGGGTCTGCTGACGTCATCGTGGGCCTAGATGACATTAGCGTTGACTTGGTCAACATTGACCAGTCAACGGTCAAGGGTAAGCGGGGTCAACTGGGCCCACTAGTCAGACTCTGTTAGTCTATGACAGGTGGGTCCGGCTTGTCAGTGGTCAACCGGGAAAAAGAAAAGGTCAAGGGCTTCACGGGCTAGATCTAGGCCGAAAGTAGTAGGCCGGCTCAATAGGAATGGGCTTTCGACCCACGAGCGCGAGATGGATGGGTCCGACGCGGTGGACTGGGTCCACGATGCGCCTAGGGAGTGGTTCATGGTGCGCCGGTGCATGAGGTCAAATTGTGGCCGCCACGGGATCTTCTACAGCTGTGCGTGCATCGTGCCGGTGTGGGTCAGCGTGCGGCTTCGGCCGGCGCGACGGGAGCGCGACATTGAGGTGTCCAGTGTGCTCTGGCGCATGCCGGCGGAACGGCGGCGACTCCAGCGAGGTTATCCGAGGCAAGGGCGAAGGCTAGCTGGTTCAGCTGAACCACACATGCATGCGCGGGATCCTGACATCCATAGTCCGCAGCAGTGGCGGCTCATCGGCCGTGAGCCGAGCTCACGCCACGGCGAGGTCGGTCCACGATGGCAGCAGCGGCGCCGCGAAGGTATCAAACTGCGGCTCGGAGCAGGAAAGGGCACGCGTGCGCGCGCGGCACCAGCGGTCGCTAGGACGCGTCGCCGCGGCTCCGATTAGGTGCGCGTGCGCGGGCACACGGTTAACCGTGGCCGCGACACGGCCGCAGCTCACACGGTGACCCGCACAGAAGATCATCGGCTCGAAGGCCGGGATAGAGGGAGCTTGCGAACGAAGGTGCGGCGGCGAAAAGGGGAAAAACATGGGAGAAACAGAGGGGCACGGCGGCGGCTCACCTAGGGTCACGTAGGCGTACGCAGCAGCTTGGGGTAGGCTCGCGGTACTCCGGCGATCGTCTTCCTCACCACTGTTCCGGCTCCTTCTTCCCCAATGACGGTGACCCTCAGACGGCGGCGTGGCTTCATGTGGCACGGCGTCGTGATCCTCCGCTCGGCTCTTCTCTCCACCTTCTTCTTCTTCTTCCCCTTCTTCTCCTCCTCCTCTCTCTCGGCTTGGGTGCGAAGAAAACCCCCAAGGGGGCGGTGGCGGCTTGGGCAGGAAGGCTGCGCCCGGGGGATTTTTATAGGAGCGCGGCTAGGGCTGGAGCGGCACGGATGGCGAGGGGACCTCGGCGTCCTCACCTTTCCACGTGGCGCGCATCGAACGGGCCGCTGTCGGACCTTAGGACCGGCAATCCACCTAGGGGTACCCGAGTGGTTGATTTGTAGGTGGCGCGATCGATGAGCTAGTAGCTTGATGGTACACAGGAGGCACTGATTTAGACAGGTTCGGACTACCCGGAGGTATAATACCCTACGTCCTGTGTCAGCGGCGTTGCTTGTATTACTGGGTACTCGGCCGAGCTTCAGGAAGCTAGGGCAAGCGTATGGTTTACAGGATGTGATGCGTGATGCCCCCGGGGGGGTGCCCTAGGCCGCTTTATATAGGGTAGCGGACTAGGATTTACAAGTCGGTTTCCATCTAAACCTACTTAGTTTTCAATCAGGACTCTTGTCCGAGTCTGTTACAACCAAATATCCCTGGATACCCGGACGAGCCGTCCACCGGGTCTTCATCAAACTTGTCCACCAAGTTAGGGTGGCCACGTGAGCCGCGTAGAGGCCGGCCCATGGGCCTGTCAGACGTGGGCCTTGGCCGCCGTAGTCTAGCCTTTCAGTGGGTCCAGGGGTACCCGTATCCCACAAGCCCCCGAGCAATGTGCAGGCGCATGACGAACTGCCTGATGAAGGAACGAGGCCAAAGTAGTCGGCTGAAGGTGTTTCAACTTGTAGTCGGCACAAGGGTGGGCGGTGGTCGGGATATGGGTACCCTAGGGCCCATCATGGAGGGCGGCGACGGCCGGCCCAAAAAAGACCGAGTCCTAGTAGACTCCTATTAGGACCCCCTATTGTAAAGAGTAAAATACGCCAGCGGTACATGAACTTGGCGAGCAGTGTCATCCAGGTCCCTAAACTCTGAAAATGCACATCCAAGTCCATAAACTTGCTAATCGGTTCACGTGAGGTCCAAACCTTTGTAATCCCTATTAAACCGCATACGTGGCATGCTGGTTGTATGATGACATGGACATACATATGTGGGCCCCACCTGTCAAGTCAACATTCTCCTTCCTTCCCCTTTCTCCACTCCACCGGCACCGCTACTCCCTCCCCGCCGCGCCGCCTCCTCCCCTCCACCGGCGCCGCCGCTCCCTTCACTCCCCCGCCGGCCGCCATCCACCTCCCCCCGCGCCGCACCCCCATCCCATGCGCGCCCCTCTCCTTTTT
>OAMR01000432.1:1070638-1081318 GCA_900205405.1 Echinochloa crus-galli | reverse complement strand
GGTCATCCAAATCCCATATATCTTTTTATAATAGTACTTTTTCTTCTTACTAACTTTGTCAAAGAGGCTAAACAATCAATGACCAATAAAAGACCAACGAAACGACGAGTGAGAAGGATAAGGAGGAGTAGTAGGAGGAGCTTCCATTGAAGTAGAGGTTTGATCGAGTGATGACGAGAGATAGAATGAGACAAAGCCTAAAGGGGGGAGCACTTAGACATTTCACTTTGAGTACGGGGAAGTCCGCAGGGAGGAATTCTGCCGGGCGTATTACTGTTTTTCACCGAGGAGGTGGATCGAAGCGATTGCAGCGAAAAAAACGAAGCACTTCGTCTATTGGCATTGTGGAAAGGATCGAATATGACCCTAATCGTTCTTCTCGGATCGCTCTAGTACGATGGATCGAAGGGGGGTGCTTGGAGCCATTGGCCTCGAGGAGTTCTTCTACGGTGAGGTGCCTGCCGGTCTCCGCAGCGTCGGGGTCGCCCTGTCCCTGAGCGCCATGGGCGCCGGGAGCTATGCCAGCAGCGGCGTCGTGTCCGCGATCGACTGGGCGACGAGACGCGGCGGCGGCGAGAGCTGGTTCTCGGACAATCTCAACCGCGCGCACCTCGACTACTTCTACTGGCTTCTGGCGGGGCTCGCCGCACTGGACGTGGCCGTCTTCTTTTATTTTGCGAACCGATACGTCTACCGGAGCAAATGACCTGTGATTCAATTCATTACGCTTCCGTCCGTTTTAAACTAGCAAGGTGTCCCGCGCAAATTTATGCGGATAGCTAGTTTTTTATATTAATATTTTTATTTTTTAACTTAAATATAATTTTGTTTAAATATCTGTTGTTTTATTGTCAATACGGTTTGTTTAAGTATGTTCAAACTAACGTATCATTTTCTGGGCCCTCTAAACTCGGGATAGTCGCTTGTTGGGTTCGCCGGAGTACAATTTTTTTCTGGACCTCTAAACTTTGGATAGGGGCTTGTTGGATCTGCTGAAGTTGCTCTAAGATAATGGATTGTGTGACCTAATATTGAGGTAGTGATCATGGGTAGGTGAATAAAGTAATTCATATAACTTTATATATAAAAAATGTTACTTACTGAACGGATACTCGCTTCCTCAACGGATAATGATCAGAATGCCATAGCATGAAGGAAAGCTTAAAGAGGGAGGAAATCAAATATAGAGGGTAATCAATCACACCAGAAAAATGTTATCTGAGAAAATATTATGAGAAAAATACTGTTATTTTTCTAGTTATGCAATGAGAACTTAAACTACAGTAACCAATAAGTGCCTATCACGGTTATGGATCAATCTTTTGCCTTTCTCCTACTCCGGCCTCTTCGAGGTGCTTCCGCAAATGTGACCTTTTTATTATTGCGTTTACAATCTCTTATTCCTTTATGCACCATTCGCAAAAGTTGTCCAAGTCCTCTCTGAGGATAACTACCATGCCGCTGAATGGTCTTAATGCAATTCGTCACACTCGAGGCTTAGCTTAGTATACCCCTTTGTATTGTCTAGTGTCCCGCAGCACTTTCTGTTTGCCATTTGAGCTTCTTTTGGTATTGTCAGAGAAGTTTCTTAGCAGATATTTCATATCATGTGTGTGTTGCAGATAAGAAATCTGATGTGCTAGTCAATTGATCCAAAGTTAATGCGCTAATTGACGAAAGTTGTACAAATACCTGTAATTCACTGATTCATTCATCAAATCCCGCCAAGAAAAATCCAAGCCAGTAAGGTATATCCTATGTTGTTTGAGCAATCGCGGCCAAAAAGGATGGACAAACTCCTATGTTCTGAAGAATTCATGGAAGACAAAGCATTGGGTTGTATGAAGTAGTTGCTTAAGTTAAGTCTAACTCGCACCTCGTCGTGCGTTTGCACAGTGCACGCTGCCGTCTGGGTTAGGGTCCCAGGGTTAGGGCCCGGGGTTGCTGGCCGTAGATCATCCACGGCTATAAAAGGATGGTCGGGGCGGCGGTGATGGCCGCAGGCGGAGAGCCGGGCGGTGAGGGCCGAGAAGAACGATGGAAGCGAAGGAGCGGCGGCGGGGCATCAAGCTCAACTGGTTAGCGTGGGCCGCGTTGGCGGGCTGGAGGAGGCGTCGTGGGGCGTAGATCGACGCGTTCACGTGGGCCCTGTTGGTCTGCGGCGGTGGATGCGGCGAGGCGCCGCCGAAGACGTACGGTGGAGGAGGCAGTGGGGGCACTGGACGGAGGAGGAAGACGACCGGGTGAGCCGGCGGCGGGGGTAGGAGAATTGATGGAAGCAGAGGAGCGGCGGTGGGGCATCAAACTCAACGGGTTAGCGTGGGCCGCGTTGGCTGGCGCAGGAGGATGCGACGGTGCCCCGCCGGAGCCAAGCAGCGGCAGAGGTGGCAGGGGCGGCAGATACACAGATTCACGTGGGCCATGTTGGTGGGCGGAGGTGGAGACGGTGAGGCACCACGGAAGCTGGGTAGTGGAGGTGGTGGCGGGGGCACTGGATGGAGGAGGAAGACTACCGACGGGTCAAGCCCTTCCCTTCCGCGTAAACCCGCATGTTAGCCAGGTCCATTTGCTTGGCGGCCGTGAGGAAGTTGTCTTAGAGTCGGCTGGTCATGGAAGCCGGAAGTAACCTTATTTAAAAAAAAATGTTCTATGATGAGACCTTGCCTTTTTTCTCCATTACGGAAGTCCATCAACCGTGAACATGGAGTCCAAACACCAATATTTATATATTTTCTCTTCCTAGTAGATAACATAGTATCTTTAATTGCATTTAATATGTGCTCATTGGATTAATATGGATCATTAGATATTCATAAACACAAATGCTTTATATTCTTTATTTATTTGACATACACTCTTTGGATTAATCTAGACCATCAGATCTTCATAAAATCCAACGGTGTATATTCTTCTCTTTTTTATTCGATTTAAACTCTTGAATTAATTTAGGACATTAGATCTTCATAAAATCCGACGCTATATATTCTTCTATTTTTTATTTAATATATATTCTTTGGATTAATTGGATTAATTTAGACCATTAGATCATCATAAAATCTGAAGGCCCATATTCTTCTCTTTTTTAGATTAACGTAGAAATTTCTTGGCCCTCTCGGCGAACGTGGTGGCTCCTTTTAACACTATTATATATATTCTTTGGATTAATTGGATTAATTTAGACCATTAGATCATCATAAAATCCGAAGGTCTATGTTCTTCTCTTTTTTAGATTAACATGGAAATTTCTTGTCCCTCTCGGCGAACGTGGTGGCTCCTTTTAACACTATTGTATTAATATAATAGATTATAATTTACATAAAATTTTAAATAAGACCAACGGTCAAATTAGAGTAAAAAAATCAAACGAACTATAATTTCAAATGTAGGGAGTAGCATAAATGATTTGATTCTACAAAATTTGCACACTAATTTCTGTTGTATAGAAGCTACTTGTATTTTGCTATTGCGTTAGTAAACCATGCCATGGAAAATGTTTTTTACGCTCAGCTCCAAGGGCAAGGCTAGTACTCCCTCCATTCTAAAATGTAGATCGTTTGACTTTTTCATCCACAAGATTGACCCGCTCGTCTTATTCAAAATTTTGTGCAAATTATCATATTTTTTGTGGTGGCTTGCTTTATTGATATAAAATCTTTAAATTTGCCTTAAATTTGACTATATTTTCATAAATTTTATTAAATAAGATGAGCAGTCACACTTGTAGTAAAAAAAGTGAAATGACCTACATTTTAGAACGGGGGAGTAGCTCCCAGTGTTGATTCCTGTAGTCCTGCTAACGGGGCAGTTAGGAGTGGGTTTTATAGGGCGGGTCTAATTATGAGTGTACTATTTGGACGAGTTAAAATGGGTAGTACCAACAAATAAGATGGAGCGAGTTTAGTGTAAATTCGGATTGGAGCGGGTTGGAATGTGTTCAAATGATAGTATCCTTAATGGAGTTTACACATACTTTTATGGCTAGACTTACATGTGGATCCCGCGTCAGCTGTTGGACCCTAAAACAAAAACATCGCATTCATACTATAAATTTTTGCAAGATTAACTGAAATTTATTGGAGATGACTCGGTATGATTAGTAACAACTTTGTGCAAAGTAATGTGACTAGACTTATAAGTGGGCCCCACGTATGGAGTCGGACCCTAAAATGAAACTCCGCATTCACACTGTAAAATTTTAGGTTTTTTGATCCATACCAATATAATGTAATATTCTTAGTTAGAAACACCATCCTATTCTGAAGAGTTCCATTACAATTCTTAGTTTCTTTGAAGTATGCTACGCTATACATATTTGAAGGCTTTGGGTCCAGCTGTAGCGTACGAGATGCACAAGTATTTTTGTGTGGACAATAATACCCTCAGCTACTCTTCTCGTACGACTCAATAACGAGTGGGGCCCACTCATCATCCCCTTCCTCTCCTTCCCTCCTCCCATGTTGCCCAACCCCGGCGGCTGACCGCCGCCTCTGACGCGCAGGAGCAAGCTCCGCCTCGCCATGCCCGCCACCGCCGCCGCGGCGCAGGACACGCCAACACCGACCCTCCTCTTTAGGAACGTGTTCCCAGGACCGCATCACGGTGCGGGAGAAAGGGGCCCATCGACGCGAGGTGCAGGGAGTGGAGCGCGGGCTTGGCCGCGATAGGGGAGAGGGGGAGGGAGGCAGCGCATACGCGTAGGTGCAAGAGCGGGAGCTGGAGGCGCGGAGGGAGCACGGCGGGCTTGAGGTGGTGGATGGAGAGCAATTCCATGGATGACGTGGGCGTAAGCCACGACGGGCCTCTCCTGCTCTGCTGGGCCGGTGGTCGCCTCTGCCTCGACCAAGAGAAAGTCGGTGTCCATGGCATCGGCAACATGGGCATCCAGGCTGGCACCGGCGGCATGCAGGACCAGCAGAAGCCACGTGGTGGGGCGGTGGCGTCGAGGCTGGGCCGGACACTAGAGGCCATCGGTGAGTCGGAGAGCCCTAGCCAGAGCCAGGTGTCGTCATCCTCGTGCTTCGACAGGAAGGTGGTGCGGTCACGCTCCGTCTCTAGCGGCAGTTGTAGGTTCTCCGGCGACTTCCTGGAGCGCCTCTCCAATGGCTTCGATGACCGCACGCTCTATCGCATCGAGTCCCACCGCGAGGCCAAGCCCCACAAGATGCGCGGGCCATGGCTGCTGGTGTCATGAGAGGCTTGACCGGACCTCCCATGCGGCCACGGCGGGGCTCGCTCCCACGCGTCAGAAGCGGCGGTCTGGCCGCCGGGGATGGGGAACGAGGGGGGATGGAAGGTGAGGAAGGGGATGACGAGTGGGCCCCACTCATCAGGGAGTAGTGTGATAAGAGTAGCCAACGGTAATATTGTCCATACAAAAATACTTTTGCGCCTCCATACTCTACAGCTGAGCCCAAAGCCTCCAAACGTATAGCATGGCATATTTCAAAGAAAGTAAGAATTGTAATGACACTCTTCAGAATAGGTGAATAGTAATGGCGTTTCTCAAAACTAGGAAAATTGAAGTGCTATGGATCAAAAAACCCAATAAAAGTAGTATGAATATATATTTTCTAATTAATCTAATAATATTTATTTGTATCGTAAATGTTAATATTTTTATATAAACTAGCAAAGGCACATGTGCGCACGCACATGTATAAAATAAATCGAACATAACATATAGAATATAGTTGCAATTCCCGCGCGGCACGCGTGTGCTAAACTCTCTTCTATACATTTATTGATGACATGTAGGTACTAAAACAGTGTCACTTTAGTGGACCATAGTAAACAGACCAGCAGTGCGAAGCGCTTTTAAAAATATTTTATATTCGCTCTCTCATGTATAGAGAGCTTTATGTATTCTCAAAACTCAATAGTTGGCATTTATTTATATGAAGAAAAACTCTTCGATTTATTGTCTATTAGTAATACGGGATAATTGTGTATAGGCGGGGTACAAATGTGGACATATTTAGGTGGGTCCTTTTTTGGGTGAAAAAAATTGAGCGGGAAAACAACTAAAAGAGCCTGGAACAGTTAATTCCTTGTTACGTTTTTTTGTTCTTCCCTTCTCCCCAAGCCCGACAGGTGGATCCCCCTTCTCCCCAAGCCCGACAGGTGGGTCCCCTGTGAAAGGGTGAGGTGGGTTTTTTTCGTTGAAAGTGTTTTCAAACCTGTAGGATCCTTTTTTATTATAGAATTAGTCAAACTTGAGAGTGTTTGACTCCTTGGGACGAAAGACTTGTATTCTTTCTGTGATGGAGAGAGACAAAAAGTGTAAACTACACTGTAGAAGGCTTTATCGAATGTCCATTGTGTCGTCCTGGTGTTCATTCGTAGCTCCGTATCCCATTCCCTAACGTTATACACAAACATTGACAAAAGTACAGAAATCTAAATAAGAAATCACGTATTTGTACTACCATTCTGAGACTGAAAGAATAATGGTTCTTCGTTCCTTCAAAAAGGTGGGGTTATCTTCGTCACACAAACCCTACTTTTTTGTCTGATTCCCCTCAAACCATTCCCAGTCTTTGAAGATTCTTCCAATGAAAACCCTGAAATGATAAGAAATTAACAAATCAATATAATCCACAAAGAGTGTAAATTACACTGTAGCACTGTAGCAGGCTTCATGGAATTAATGTCCATGGCGTCCTGGAGTCCGTTCATAGCTCCGTATCCCATTCCCGAACGTTGTACACAAACATTGACAAAAGTACAGAAATCTAAATAAGAAACCACGCATACACACATCTCGTAGCGTCAAAAGTTTTTCCACCAGAACAAAATATGAAATATACAAAATTAATGTTATGAATTTCTCTTTTTTTCTCTATATAACTCTCTGTAATTAACACCACCACTTCGTCAGCATATCATTGATCATCTCATCAAGGGCAAAATGGCATGGATTCCTTGTCCCTGTGGCTCGGGATGGCGAAGTGCCGGAGCCTGCCATCCTCTTCCTTGAGGTACCCCTCGCACAAGAACGCCCGCGTGAAGCTCTCCTCCGCCGCGCCGTCGACGCCGTGCACCAGCACGTCCGTCTCCCCCGTCCCCGGCCGCCGCGCCCGCGCCGCCACGCCGGCGGTGTACACGAACACCAGGAGGCCGCACGGCGCGCGGCGCGCCAGCACGCGCGCGGCGGCGCCGGCCTCGGCCTCCGTCTGGTGGCGCGGCGTCTCGCCGGACGTCGCGTAGTGGACCAGCGCCTCCGCGACCGGCGCCGGCAGGCTCGCGCACCCGCGCTGCTGCTGCTGCTCGGCGCTGTGGACGCCGGCGACGGCCGCTGGCGTGGAGGTGGTGGCGGCGGTTGCGCGGCGCGACGCGGCGGAGTGGAGGGTGCGGAGGGTGAGGATGACGAGGAAGGCGGAGAAGGCGGCGGCGGCGGCGAGGACGACGCGGCGCGGGGTGACGTGGTGCTTGAGCTTGGCCTTGGCGGAGACGAGGTGGGTCTTGAGCTTGGCCTTCCGCGCGACCATGGGGCTCGTCGTCATGGTGCTCTCGATCGACTCTCGAGGCGCTGCACCAGCTTAGCCTATGTGCGTGAAGGACGAACCAGTCACCATTGAGTGGGTCGATGTGTTTCCTTTAGCTTTTTTGCTCGGTAGGAGTGTAGGGTCCCACAGTACAGTTCCAGTGTGGTGGGATGGCAATGGTTTGGTATGGACTTGGTGATGCTTCAAGGAGCAGCAACATGTATATCATAGAGCATGGATGTGGGACATGGTGATGAGGACTAGGCACCAAGTGTTTGGTGTGCGTTAGTTAGATTTATTTGATCTTTATGGGGGTTGGTTGATTTTGATTTAAGGTGCATAGAAAATGCTCCACGAGTGATATTGTTTTCCCTCCGTGGTGTTGCGGTTTGCATGGGTATAGCTTGTTTATTTTATTTTTACTTTTTTTTGACGAAAGAGGGATCAATGATAAGATTGGTGAATGTAAGGTATAGCAAGAATCTTATACAGAATGCAATCGTTATTTGTACATGTCCTCGGACACGCCGTAGTCTCATCTATACTAGTATAAAGAAAATTAGATTTGAAAACACTTTTCACCAATAAAAAAACCCACACCCACCTCACATAGGACCCACCTGTCGGAAAAATTGGTTGATGAATGGTCAAAAAAGAGGGAGGGAGGGACATTCCTGTGTTGATTTTCCCCTCTAAACCCAAAACTTTTTTCACCCAAAAGGGCCCACCTAAATATACCCACATTTGTACCCACGTCTATACACAATTATCCCGTATTGCTAAAAGATAATAAATTAGAGAGTTTTTCTCCATATAAATAAATGTCAACTATCATGAGTTTTAAAAATAAATATCTAAAACTCTCTATACAAGAGAGAGCGAATATAAAGTATTTTTAAAAACGCTTTACAATAAAGTGAAGTGATATTGTTTTAATATCTACATGTCATCAATAAACGTGCGTGCCGCACGTGCGTTCTTGCTAGTTTCAACAAAAGACTCATGTTGATCGTTCCTGAGCGGACAAGAGAGTTTTTTATTTCAGAATATTTCCATTAATAATTTTTGGAAAACTTATAAGAAATGTTTTTAAGAAAATGTTATGCACAAACTTTTGTAGGCAACCTTTTTGAAATAATTATTCCAGTAAATATTTTAAAAAAATGTCACGTAACCTTTCTATTTACAAACTAAATACAATAAAAACATTACGGGTTCGTACTTATTGGCTGCCCCCTTTGCCATATGAGAGGAAGACTAGTTGTTGTGGGACCATCTGCAGGGACACATCGCTCTCTTCTGTGATGTGGCGGCTCTTACGGAGTGATTTGTTGCTTGTGTTGGAACTAACCAGGCTTGTAGCTAACCCAAGGCCCCAAGCGCCCAAGCCTGTCTTGCACAATGCAATGTGTTGTTGATTGGTTTGCCTGCATGATCGAGCTAAGCCTGGTCTAGAAAGTTTGTGTTTGGTTTGCTGGCTAAGGGCATGTACAGCGCGTCGGTAAGACGCGTCTGTAAGCTGAAGTTTTTACAAAAACAACCCCCGTAGCGTAGAGACGCCCTGCCGCGTCGTCTGGCGAGGCGACGGGAGAGGCCCGTTGTCCCAGACGGAGGAGACGAGTGCCCCTCCGCTGTACGGCGCCGTCGCCCGGAACCGACGCCGCGCTCGGATCCCGCGTGGGGGAGATTTTCGCGCCAACTCTGCAGACGTGAAGAAGTTGCAGGAGGGGGGTCAGGTCGCTCGCCGCTCGCCGCTCGCCGCTCGCCGGAGTTGAGAGAGAGGAGGGAGGATCTTAGGAAGGAATTGAGTCAGGACCTGGGTTGAATCACCGTGGGGCTCAGTACCGGTGGCCGGCGCACCAACTGCACGACCACGCAGCCCCATGCCCCCATCGGGTCCGCGGCGGCGCGGCCCGCGCGTGGATCTCGCGACTGCGCGGGGGGCGCGGCGGCGAGCGCGGCAGCCGGGCGACTGCGCGAGCGAAGAAGCGAGGAGGACGCCCGGGTGGCCGCGCGGACGTGCGCGATGGCGAGCGTGGCGGCCGGGGGCGGCATGAGCGGGCCAGCGATGAGGATGACCGGACCGCAACGCCTCCGCGCAAGCGCATGGGAACGAAGACTCCGTTACCGGAGACGCGGTGGAGTGGATAAGGAATGATATTTATTCAGTTTAGCCCTTTATTTTTCTCTATATTATGAACAGATCTTTATTAAATAGATTTCTTTCATATAAATCCTAAAATTATAAATGAATTCAGTTAACTATATCATTCCAAAAACTAATAGAACACACGTACACAGTGGTATACACAAATGTATATGTAGTTGATCCTAAGCTAATGCAAAGCATTAAACAGCTTATAGACGATCTATCTGTCTATAGGCTGTACGAGCTGTCTATATGCTAAGTTCGAGGTTATATAGACGACCCGTTGTTTGTGGGCTATACATGCCCTAAAGATATACTCTTGGATTCCGTGCACTAAAGGTTAACCACGTCATATCGGATGTAAGGACATTAATTAGAGGTGTTAAATATAGAATAATTAAAAAACCCATTACATAAACAAGAGCTAATTTGCGAGACAAATCTATTAAGCCTATAATTAGTCCATAATTAGACAATATAATGCTACAGTAAATATGTAATAATTATGTACTAACTATATATTAATTAGGCTTGTTAGGTTCATCTTACGAAATAGCCATAACTTATGCAATTAGTTTTATAATTAGTTTACGTTTAATACTTCTAATTCTCATTTATTTAAGGTACTAAACTTTAGCCCATTGGATCCAAACACCCCCTTAGTAGTAGAACAATAGAATTGCGCATATGGCTGCTGCAGTCTGCAGAGCATACACCGCTCACCGCCGCAGCGGCTGCATAGCCACAATGCGGTGGATCTTGGCGGCCTCATAGAGGCATCTGCCCTTGCAGAACCTCGAGTCACACTAGCATGAAGCCGACGAGGAGCTCGTGGACCATTCGCACCACAAGCCACACCATCGATTCGGGAGAGGTAGATATAGAATTCCAAACGGGCCGCCCGGCCCTAGCCCGGCCCGAGCCCGATTTGGCCCGTCCCGACGCGGCCCGGCCCTATAGAGGCCCGATGGTCTTTCGTGCCGGGCCGGGCCAGGCCACCGTGCTGACCTGGCGGCTAAGGCCCGGCACGAAGGCCCTTTTTTCATG
>OAMR01000432.1:1018590-1033790 GCA_900205405.1 Echinochloa crus-galli | reverse complement strand
TAGGGTTTGGTGGAAATGACGCGGGGTCGGGGGGAATGCCGCGGGGTCAGGGGTAATATGCAAATTTTGGGCGCGGGAATGAGGGCGCGGATGAAATTTTGACCATTGGATCTGCATCTAACGAAACAAAACTTCATTCGTAACGGGCACTTTGTAAAGCCCGTTACTGAAAATGCTGCAAATCAAGGCAACTATTTAGGCCGTTTGACTTTTTTGACCCAAAGTTGACCACTCGTACTATTCAAAGTTGTGCGCAAGTTATCATACTTTTTGTGGCCACTTGCTTTACTAATATAATGTTAGTGTTAGTGTTAGTGGTAGTTTTTAGCACCCCAAACTAACATGTAACAAACTAACACCAATTACCACCTCATGGAGGGGTTAGTTTTTTGTGAGGTGTTTGTCCCAACTAACATCAAAATAACACATATGTTTGGATCCAAAGGGTTAGTTTAGTGTTATTTTGCTCCAAACTAACACTAACACTTGGATCCAAACAGGGCCAAAGTTTCATACAATTCATAAAGTTCATACTCTCTCTATTCTAAAGTGTAGGCCGGTTGACTTTTTTTAACCAAAGTTGACCGCTCGTTCTATCCAAAGTTGTGCGCAAGTTATCATATTTTTTGTGGTGACTTGCTTTATTAATATAAAGTCTACATAAATGTCTTTAAATTTGACCATATTTTCACAATTTTTTTAATAAGACGAGCGGTCAACGTTGGGGTCAAAAAAGTCAAACTCCATACATGTTACAACGGAGGGAGCATGAACTTTCATATAGTTCATGTATTTTTTGAAAATTGTCATCCAACTTTTTGAGATCCACACATAAAGGCCATGTTTGGATCCCTAATGTTAGTGTTAGTGTTAGTGGTAGTTTTTAGCACTCCAAACTAACATGTAACAAACTAACACCAATTGAGCTATGCAGTTCATATAGTATCAGGACTGGCTGTGTGAACAACATATCTTGTTGTTTGGCAAATCATTGCTGTTTGTGTGTGAAATAATTGACTGTGTGAATCTAGCCACATGTTAATTAAGGCACTGCCTCATTTGACTATGTGTTTTATTTTCGGATACGATCCATCTATCCTTGTCTTCTTTGTCAGCTCAAGAAGGAGGCAGCACAGAAGTACAACAAGGCCTTGCAAGACCTCGATGAAGCTAGGGAGGCAAACAAGGAATTGGAAATGTGGCTAAGTGAGTCAGGAAAGAAGCAAGAACAGTTGGAATTTTCTCTCGGGGAAGAAAAGGAAAAGGCAGCAAATCTCAAAGCAGAAGTGGATTATCTGCCCTCCGAACTCGAGCGCAAGAGATCAAAGAAGAAAGAACTCAAAGCAAAACTCAAAGAAGCAGAAGAGAAGAAAAGAGTTCTTAAAAATGCACTTATCGATGCGCGGTCGGAGTTAGATAAAAAAAGATGAATATGTTCTGTTCTTTTGTCCCATCTGGCACTATATATATGTATGCAGTGCTTAATAACTAATTAACTAGGATGTAATATCTGTGAACATGCCTGTTATATATATGTAATGTGTGTTATATATATTCCAACATGCATGTGTGGCACGGCGACGACGAGTCGAAGAGCGGGAGAGAGAACGGGCGGGCGCCAGGATGGCGGCGGAGTGGACGTCGCCTGCCGCCGGCTGCTGCTCTGCGACGACAGCAGCAGCGGGGTGGAAGACGACACACTAGTATAACGGGCATTAACTGGCCAAACCTAACATCGTTACCACTAGTCAAAGATACGTAACGGGCTTGAAGTGCCTAATACAACTACCGTTACTACTAGTCCCAGCATGTAACGGACATTAAGCGACCGTTACGGAAGGTAGTATTATTGGTAACGGTTGTGTGTAATGTTCGTTACAAGGAATACTAGTAATGGTCACGAACAACGACCGTTATCAGAAATCATTATTAGTAACGGGTGTTGTTGTGCAGGGGCTGGGTCCGGTCCTGACACGCTTATTGTAACGGTCGTTGTTTCCGCCCGTTACTGATGTCGCACCTTGTAACGGGCTTCGTCAATCCGTTACCAATCCCGCGTTACCTATTTGAGGTTTTCACGTACGTAGTGTTCTCAGACGACCAGGAGAAGGTGGCTTCGGCTCAGTGTACAGAGGTGTTTTGGACGAACTGGATGTTGCCATAAAAAGAGTGTCCAGGAGCTCCAGGCAGGGAAGGAAAGAGTATGCCTCCGAAGTGACCATCATCAGCCGGCTGAGGCACCGCAACCTCGTGAAGCTCATCGGATGGTGCCATAACCATCATGACCTCCTTCTCGTCTATGAGCTGATGCCAAATGGAAGCCTTGCCAAGCACCTGTACGGTGCAGAGAATATACTTTCATGGAAACTCAGGTCATCTCATATACTCCCTCTGTCGCATAACATAAGACACGCACATAATTTTAAGATTCAAACTTTAAAATTTTTACCTTTAACTAATCTTGTATAACAAAAAGTCTGTCTAACAAAAACAATATCATTGGATTTGTACTGTTTAAATATACTTTTATAGAACAGTGATTTTTTTGCTCCAAACATTATAGTATGAGAAATATTAATAATAGCCAAATGTTAGTATTACAACTGTACCAAGTTTAACTGCGTCTTATATTTTGGGATCGGACGATGAGAGTATAGTTGTTCAATCTTCATCTTGTCCCTTGTACCACAAATGCAATGACGTGAAAGAAAATACATGATAGCTACTTTCTCTGTCTGCAGGCGTGATATTATACTTGGAATTGGCTCCGCACTTCTTTACCTACATCAGGACTGTGAACAGGGCGTCTTGCACAGAGACATCAAGCCAAGTAATGTTATGCTTGACGCCGCCTTCAACGCCAAGCTCGGCGACTTTGGGCTCGCGAGGCTTGTAGACCACAGCCGGTGAGTGCGCACACACCACGGAGCTCGCCGGCACGATGGGGTACATGGACCCCGACTGCATGGTTACAGGCACATTCAGCACCGAATCTGACATCTATAGCTTCGGTGTCGTCCTCCTCGAGCTCGCCTGCGGCCGGCGGCCTGTCGTGGTTCTGCAGGACAACAACGCCATCCACCTGGCATGGCAGGTGCTGGAGATGTATCGGCGAGGAGTGATCCTTGATGCGGCAGATCCCCGGCTGGATGGCGATTTCGACGCGGTGGAGATGGAGTGCGTGCTGGTGGTGGGGCTCTGGTGCACGCAGCAGGACCGGAGCCTGAGGCCCTCTATCAGGCAGGCCGTTAGTGGCCTGCGGTTGGAGGCGCCGCTGCCGATGGTGACCGACTCAACGCCGCCGGTTGGTAGGCTAGGGTCCGTTCCTTCAGTCATTGCGGAAGACAGCACCGTAGCCAGCAGTACGTATCTCGCCCGCTAAGAAGAATCTTTTATATAGGTTGTAACTAAAAGTGTCAGGCTTAGATCGGAGTTTGGGTATGGAAGAGGTTTGTACGTTTTTCTGCATTTTGCAAGACTTGTGAGAACATACATACATATACGTGGATCATCATGGATAATATTGGCTCGCGAAATCCAATGGTTTGTGAGTATTTTACGAGAGGAAGAAGTATACCGAACACAGAGAATCAAAACATCTTCAAATTGATCCACAATAATCATTACTTAAGTACTTTTTCTGTTTCAAATTATGTGTCACATTAAGTTTGTTTCTAAGTTAAATTTGTCTAACTTCGACCAACTTTATAGTAAAAATTCTAACACTTACTACATCCAATTAGTGTCATTAGATCGAAACTACAAAATATATATTGGTAGTGTATTTATTTGGTATTCTAAAAATTTATATATTTTTAATAATCCTTTACAAAACTAAAGTTATCAATAGCTTGGAACGGAGGGAGTGTACATTAATGTGCCACAGTTGCAACAAGAATACTTGTACCACGGATTTTACGGAAATGCTTCAATACGGCCGTCCGGCCTGGCACCTACTATCGGACGCTACGTGGTTATTTCATGTACATGTATATTCTATCCTGGTTCCTCTATGCGGCGGCGAAACTTCTGTATTTCTAATCTCTCTCTTCATGCGACACTGCTCTCCACCCCCCACCCCCCCACTAGATCCACCATCGGTGACTGGCTGCCAGAGGGTGATGGACGACGCCTTCTCCGGCGCGCTCCTGGCCTCGGCGGGTGGCGGGGCTAAGGGCGGAGGAGGAGGTGGTGGCTCGGACGGGGAGGAGGTCTTCTTCGCGGTGTACGACGGCCACGGCAGGGCGCGGATGGCAGAGGCATGCCAGGAACGGCTCCACGTCTGCTCGAAGAGGAGGTGGGCCTGCGCCGCGCAGTTGCTGGGAGCGACGCGCGTTGGAAGAGGCGATGGTGGGCAGCTCCTGCTCCGCCGCCACCGCCGCTCCATTCCTACCGCGCGCGGAGCTCCTGTGCTCGCCATCCTCTTCCTCCTCCTGTTGGCCGTCCACCTTCTCCTCGTTTCGCTAGGTTTTGCTACATGTTGCAAGTGTACCTTTCACATGTTTCAGATGTTTTGAAAGAATGTTGCATCTGTTTTATGCGAATGTTGCAAAAGTAGATCTGGATGTTGCGATGTTGCATATGTTTCGCACGCATGTTACAAGTGTTTTTATCAAGATGTTGCATTTTTATTGAGAGATTTTCTACTGCAGCCCCGTGCGTGGTTGAGAGTTGGGAGTGCGGCGTTTTCAATGTTGCAAATGATGACTATTTATATTGCGGATACTATTGTTTAATGTTGCATATGTTATTTTTGGATGTCGTAAAAAGATTTATATGTTGCATGTAACATCGTAACCCTTTTGCGGTGAGAATTTTTCTGCTACAAATTTTTTTTATTCCCGTCGGACGTCCGGACACTAGTACAACAGTGGATTTTATGTCCTTAGATGCCAGGATCCACCAAATGGTTGCCCGAAAAGCGAGGTGAGGTTAAGGCTCCCGTATGGCGTGTTCTTTTACCCCGTATGTCGGTGGACGTCGAAAGTTCACTTGTTGGCCGTCAGATGCCGCTCTGTATTGGTACATGCACGGTGATCCATGTTTGTAGGATCGATCAGCACTCCAAGATCATGAGGATTAATTACTCAAGTATGGTTCGCCTTTGCACACTGCAATGAATACACCGTATTTACATCAACATAATTAGTTTTCATGTGAATATAACACTGCTGCAACCCGAGACATTGCAGCCATCCGCCGTGCACACGTGGCGCCGGATGCGGCGTGGTGGGCCCGCAGGCTACCTTGGCCCAGCAACCGGCCTACTTGCCCCTACGACACGGAGTCTGGAGCCCTGCACGCCCCACGCAGCCAGGCCCAGGGACGGCAGTTTATCTGCCATGTGCCTGCAGTTACTGTTACCCCCTGTCTGCCTCGGAGACCGCGCCGGCGCCACCAATGGCGACGGAGATTTCGTGTCAGGATCGCCGGTTCCGGTAATTCAGTTGGAAGACCGTACCGACTCCGGCGAGGGTGGTTTGGATTTGACTCGATCCTCGTTGAACGTGCCCGCCTGGCCCGGGCTGCTGCTATGCATGGCTCCATGCCACGACCAAAAAGTAACGCACGGAAGTTCAAAAAAAAAAAGTAACGCACGGTGGCCAAGGATTAACTAATTGGATGATTCAGTAGCCATAGGCCGTGTTTAGATGCCAAATTTGGGACCCCAAATTTGGAAGGCATATGTCCCTTCGTAATCATTGCGCCACCGTAGCATTTCGTTTGTATGTGCGAAAAATTGTCCAAAAAATAATTAATTAGGCTCAAAATGTTCATCTCGCAGTGTACAACAAAACTATGCAATTAGTTTTTGATTTCATCTACATTTAGTACTCCATACATGTTATGACATTTTAATGTGATGGGAATCTTTTTTTTGCATAGTGAACTTGGGAATTGCTTTTTGGTAAGTTTTGGGAACTAAACACGGCCATTGTAAAATTTAGATTGCGGATACACTAATTTGTCAAGTTATTATAATAAATTGAGCGTTTTACAAGTTGTTAAACCAATCTGCATCCATCTATCAAGTTATTGTAATTTACTCCACCTAAAAACCATTAGATTTAACATGTTCACATGTTTTAGGAAGTGCACAAATTAAGCATATACTTACTTTCCTAGAGAGGTGTAGCTACAACCGGGCTCCCCCAAACAACATTTACCATATCCAAGCTTCGATCCGGACCCAAATCGTACACTCCAGTATGCACCCTAAGAGCAAGGCTAATAATTTAGCCAGCAACAGGCTGTAAGATTCTTTACAGCCCATTTCTCAGCCCACTTGTATAGTGATTTAGCTCTTCATCATTAATACATGGTACACTTGTCTCTCTCATAAAGTTTATTGGTTCTTGTACCCAAATTGACTGGAAACTTACAACCCACCTCCTCTCTCTCTCTCTCCTCTTCTCTCTCCTCCACCTCACCATTTAGTCTTTTTGCAGCCTTCTATAATACTTGCTCTAAGCGTGTGTTTGGTTTGTGGGACGAACCGAAACCGAATGGGACGGTCCTTTTGTAGGGGTTTGGTTTGGGGACAGGTAGAGTACCATCTCTCTAGAGGAATATCCACTCTAGATGTGGGACGATCCTGTCCCTCCAAAACGAGCAGACGGGCTCGTCCCTCTTCAACGGCTCCGTTCCTCGACAAGTGAGCACGTGAGAGAAGGCAGGAGCCCGTGGCTGACGCGGGGGAGCTCGAGCTCCGCCCCAGGTGCTTCACGGCTTGCGGGCGTGGGCGCGGCCGGCCGACATGGAGGCAAGGCGAAGCGACCGGTGCGGTGGCGTGGAGGCGGGGCAGCGGCCGGCCGGCGTGGAGGCGCAGGACCGGGGCGGTGTAGAGGCGTGGCGGCGGCTCGGCCGGCATAGACGCGTGGTCAAGGCGGTGTTTTGTTTTTTAATAGTATATAGTATTTAGTATTTACGATGTATTTATACATATCTCATATCTAGTGCGGAAAAACCGAAATAAATTATAGTTTATCTATCTATACTATAAGGATACAGTAGAACTGAAACTTTTGTTACCTGAAAAAACTCCCCCACCCCTCACAGAGGCCCCACCTGTCAGGCCTTTTCGTGGACCCGAAAATAGCAGAATAAAAACAGAACGAAAAAATTGTATTGAGAAAGGGGTGAGTCCACCTCTTCTAATTTTGTTTTGTCACCGCCGAATTGACACGAAAGGAATCTACCTTTGGAAACGGTAGTCGAATAAATTTATTTTTAAATGCGCGGTTAGTAAGTTTTAACAGCACTCCTCCGGCCTCACGAGTCACGCCTCGATATGATCGCCATTGTCAACGGCGCGTAAGGGCAAGTATTACCAGGGGCTGGAAGCCGGCTGAGATCCGACGTGGGGAGGAGATAGACTCTGAGCGGGTGGATGCTGAAACGCTGGCTAGAGCCGGCGAAATGCGCTGGTGCTCTCACTGCAACGCATTAAATGAGCGTGCTGCGGCCTGGTGGAGGCGTGCTCCCAGCCGGCTGCCGGCTGGGACTATAAGCCTTGCTCTAATTGCGATGGCCATACCGCGACGTGGACGCACGTACGTACCACTACGTGACCGATACGACTATAGCAATTAGTAAATATATGTATGCAGGTGATTTTTGGCCCTGGGCTATGCCATCATAACATAACGAGGTGATTTTTGAAGTATCAAAAAAAGAAAAAACGAGGTGACTTTTGGCGTGATTAGAGGCCGGCTATAGCCTAGAGGGGTGCGTGATTGTACGTATTGCTTTTGTTCTTTCTGTCTACATACAATGTTTTCATCAGCTATTTATTTATTTGCAGGTGAGTGTGTGGTACTGCGTTCACTTGCATATTAAGATGCCGCAATATTAGATCAACAAATTGGCTAGGAGGATCGTGCCGACGGCCGCACACGAGAGCTCCTTCATCAGAATTTGGTACTGACATCAGATATATATATGACTGAGTACATGGTTTAGATGATACTCAGGTACGTTCGAATCTCGCTTGTGCCTTCAAATCAAAGTTTTAATTTGGTAGCTATCAGCTATGCGGCTGGCTTTAGAAGTCGTGGAACTAATTTAATTTCCATTGATTCATGAACCCACCATGCAGTGTGACGATATTTTGTTCTTCTAGATTCACGCCTGCATTTAATCCGCACCGTCCAAGCTATGTGACAAAAAAAAAACTACAAAGTTCATATGCAACTTAGTCATAGGATTCACATGGTGCAGGCCCCAAATAGGTTGTCGAGAGTTAAACTTATCATAATATGTTACAACACACTTGAGTAGTTATTATAATATGTAGCAAATTAAAAGCATGAATTAGGAATATTTTTTAAGTCTGAATACTCAAAAATCCACGTACACGTGCATCTAAGCCTACCGCTGTCCAGTATTTCTCATGTGCCTAAAGCATCCAAATTCCACCTGTTATGGTTATGAATTTGAAATAATATAAAATTTATTAATATAATCACGTGCACTCTCTACTAGTACACTATTTTTTCAATGCTTTTTCGTTTTGGATGACTCTTAATTCGATTGATTTTTTATTTTCGTGTCTTTCTTTTTTTATTTCTTTTCAGTTGGAGGACTGTTAATTAGATTAATTTTGCATTTCCCCCCTTGGCGCCCTCGCCGGTCCGTCTCCTCCCGAGCCGACTTCCCAATCCACTCGCCGCCGCCGGCTCCTGCTTCTCAACCGACGCTGCGCTCCCCCCTGACGCCAGTGCGGGCGGCGTACCTTTCCTACTTCGCCGGCACTGACTCTCGTGCCACCGCTACCGGCGGCCGAAACCACCATGGACGCCTGACGCCTCGCCGCCTACAGAAACTTGCATCGGAGGACCGATAGCTGCCCCGCTGTTCGACGGAATGCCGATGAGATACTTGCAGTGATTGGTTTCTTGCCCGGAGCACCACGAATTTGGCCTGCTGGAAGGAATACCGAAGGGTGCCTGAGGTTGTCTCATCGTCAGCTACTTCGGTCGGGCCACCCACGCCCACCACCTGTTCGACAGAATGCCGGAAAGCCACAGAAACAGCAAGAGAGCCGCTGTCAGGGCGAGCAGAGAGGACCGGATTGGCGCGCTGCCAGATGACGTCCTCCAGCTCGTGTTGTCGTCACTGCCCTCGGACGAGGTGGTGCGGACGTGCGTGCTGTCCCAGCGCTGGCGCCACCTGTGGAAGTCGTCCACGCCCGCCCTGCGCATCACCCGTGGCGGTGGGCGGGACTGGAGAGCCTGGAAGCTGAACGACTTTGTGAACCATCTGCTGCTCCTCCGTGGCGGCTCTCCTGCAGATGAGTGTGAGATCAGCTGCGACGAGGTTCATCGCCATGATGATGATGAGCTGTTCCGGTTCGTCAACCTGTGGATCCGCCATGTCTTGTCATTTTGTCAGGTCCGTGTTCTCAAAATCTGCATCAGCACTATGAGGGAGCGATTGCCCCTAGTCAACACACCTTTCGTCTCACAGCTCCTGACGAGGGTGGAGCTGAAATATGTGTACTTAATGTTCAAGACTCTAGATTTTTCAAGTTGCCCTGCCTTGGACCATCTGAAAATGAGCTCCTGCACAATTTATGGCAACAGAATTTTGTCTCAGCCAGTAAGATATCTAAGCATCACTAGATCTGAGTTCAGACGGGAGATCCGCACTCGTATTTCTGCTCCGAGTCTTATTTCCTTGCAGCTATATGTCATTTCTGGCTGGGCTCCTTTACTTGAGAGGATGCATTTGTTGGTGGCAGCACAGGTCAAGCTTGATTATTACTGTCAGGATGTGTGTAGGCATAATATTTCTGGGGATTGTGATTGCCATGGTCACTTTAACAATCATGACGCAAGCAATAGATGTGTGCTTCTCGAAAGCTTATCAGGTGCCACAAATTTAGAATTGACAAGTGATTATGATGTGGTATGTTTGCTCTTCTGCTCTTACCCTAGTCTCCTGGTGTTGCTTTCCATCTCTTTCATACCTCGCATATTTGTATTACCAATTATGTGTGTAGTAACTCACGTGAACACTAGCTCCGTAGGATTATAGCAATCTAACATTGTCACCATGCAGCACCCTTGAGTAATTGCATGTCACTGATATGTCGATATATTGTAGCATGTTTTGAGTGATCTGTAGTTCCAATAGCCATAGGAATTGCATTTCCTTTCATTGTCGTAGGACTGATTTACTTATGAATGTGTGCTGTGAAATCTGTTGTTATAGTGGTTGTAGCATCTGTCAGGGACCAACTAGAAATTTCTTAAAGTGATAATAAGTAAAACCATTTAAAACAGTGAGTTTTTATGTAACGCTTGCTTGATTAATTATGAAATTTACTCATATTATGCACACTATATGCCTACACCTTGGACTTTTTTCCTAGTAAGGCCTGCCAGTTCTATAGGAAAGAATATGTGATATAGATTAAATGGTTTCTTGCTTCCTCTAGATTTATCCTTTATTTTATTTCCTATGGAAAGCTCCTTGTCAATTCATATTAATGGTTCTAACACCTAGAAGTTTTGATGTTGCGCTTGGTCAGTTTATTTTCAGAAAGGATTGCAAATTCTGCCCTACATTTAGCAAACTGAAAACATTGGTGCTCAATGAATGGTGTGTGGCAGCGGACTTTGATGCACTAGTTTTTTTTCTCCAGAACTCACCAATTCTAGAAAATCTCACTCTTCAACTTGAGGATTATGAGGTATGCATTGTCCAAATACAGTAACTCCATTATTGTTGAACTCACTATGCATTTGTTTCTTGATTTCTTTCTCTCTCTTAGTTTTTTTCTTTATTCTTTTTGGCTATAGACAAAGCAACCAGTGGTTGAAACAAGTGATAGCTACAACTCGGCAGAACAGTCCTTCATTTCAAAACAACTCAAGGTAGTCGAAATAAAATGTCGCAAGGAAAATGAGCTGGTTGAGCAAATATACATTATCCTGAGGATTCATGGAGTACCTCCTGAGAAAATTGAAATACAAGAAAGCCTCTTGTCTTCTGAGAGTAAGTAACTGCTTTAACTTCAATTCTATGTTCCTGCAGTCTGTATCTGAATTATAAACTTAACAATTGTAAAAATGGCAATTTCATACAGAAATCAAATGATATTAATTCATCCTTGAAAATTTTAGACGCTCCCCACCTGTTGGTGAATTAAAGAAGACACGTCCGTTGCAACTTATATCAGAACCATGCAAATCTTCATAAGAAACCGAAGATAGGCCACACAGTGCGCTGTGCTTTTTCCTACACCATGTTTGCATCATTCTAGCTCCATGTGCCACCATGGCACATGTGGCACATGCAATACCTGGAATCCACACGGGCTGACCTTAATTGGTAGGTCACATGACATCAAAAAGAAACCTTGCCATTTGTAAAACGATCAGCAGGGGTGTCAACTGTAGAGGTATGCCTATTTTAACAGAAGGGAAATTGTCAGGAGCCTGTGGTCATTTGCCAAAGATGATTGGAACTGTGAACCATCCCATACTTGTACAAAGAGGACACTGGACTCCCTAATGAACTGTGAAATTCTCTGAAGCATCCATATAGAGCATATAGTTGACGTATGATGTGTGCTGCACTGAGCATCAGCTTCCTCTTATATAGGCTATAGCTATGCACAAGATAACTGGCTTTCCTTATTGAGGGAAGAAATGGTGGCAAAAAAAACAAAAAACATCTCCCCTGATAGTTTTTATATAGGATAGCTATACACAGCATGCAGATTTGACTATTTGAGGACTAATGCTATGATAAAGCGGAAATATGATCTCCAGTTGCCCCTCACCCACTCAGTAGTTGTCTTGATGCCAACTCATTGAATCATAGCATGAGTGACGATGAAATAGTCTCTCCATGACTCCATCCTTCCAAGTAGTTGTAATAATACTGGTGTAGTGATATGATGCGAATGTAGTCAATCCATGTAGTTTTAGAGCTGGTAGGTGATCCATACCAAAGGGATGGCACAACTGCGTGTGTCTGCTGTTGCAAATGGAACCTTAAGTGGTGCAAATGCCTGTGCTATTGGCACAAATAAGCATCTCTATGCTAAAGGCAGTAACCATATATGTACGTGTGTTTGTTCTTGTTTTGAGACTTTATATATATGGGCCCTTGGATCACTTTTGAAGTATGGGGGAATGATCAAATGTTATATTCAGAAGGCTACTATTGTCAAATAAGAAGTCAGAACTCCCATAGTTATATCCACCTGGTAATTGTCCATCCTACTAATCCTTAGCTATGATTATATCATGTTGTAGTGTCCAAGGTCCAATTACCAAGCAATTATGACCACACGGCTACATCTGTCTGTCGCTTTGATGCTTTTTTTTTTGAAAATTGCTCTTTGATGCGTATCATATCTTAATTTTGTTTACAGCATCCGGTTCTGAGCTAGATTCAGACTATGTCTGGTGATGGTCTTGGTTATAAGGAAATTGTTTCCAAAATTATAGCCATGGATCTTCCATCTTCTGTATGAGCTTATATCAGGCTGGTTCTATGGAAGTAGCAGCTTAGAATTGATGATATGATGATGGGTGACTTCTCACGTTTCCATTTATATATTTACAGCACCTCAGTGATGTGTTAACTATCAACTGCTGTATTTGTTGAATGTTTAAATTTGCTAGGAACCTTTGATAACACTCTTTATCTGCTGGTGCTTGTTGATACCATTACCGTGTGGGTGGATAGCAACTAAAGAATCTATTCAAGTTTCGTAGGGGTTGGATTTGTTGCGATGCTATGCAAAATTCTGCAGTGAGTCCAGCAGGTCACCATACTTGCTAGGATGTTGTTATCTAGCTCGCAATCGTATGCTTTATCAGGGTTGGATAATTCTGACCTGGCCAATCTTATACAAGGTGTGGACCCTTGTGTCGTAATTATCTTTCTCAGAATTTGGTGATTTGGTCGGTGTATGTGCTCTCGTTCTGTTATTCGGCTTAAAGTAACCACCTATTGCATGCTTTGTCAGGTTTGGTAAATTATTGGTGACTTTGCTGTGTTTATGCATGTGGTACTGTGGTTTTTGCTCTCTGCAGTTGCAACTGCAGATGATACGTACTTTTGTTTGAGTACCGCAGAGTTCTTAGAGTCGGAGCATTGGAGTTTGTCTTGTAGTCAGACTGTTCTTGCTTTAATAATCCTAACCAGAGGACGTTGACCCAGGGTATTGATAGGGATGAAAACGAATCAAATACGGACGGATACCGCCGGATACGAATACAGATAGTTTTTTTTCTCGGATTCGGATCGAATATGGATAGTGCCAACTTGTGACGGATAATATAGGAATGGATATCGACATTCTGAATATCCACTTTTGATATTCGGATTCAGATCGGTAGCGGATACTAACTATCCGGATTCGGATTGGGACGGATAAATGAAATCGAATACGAACTAATAATATCCGTATCACTTTCATCCTTAATTGCAGATCAAATTGCCAAAAAAACAATTGATTTTCCATGGAAATAAAAATCACTCAACACATCTAACGTCACCAAAATTTTTACACGGATCAAATAAGACAACAAGCAGCGTATCATCAGTATGCATGCGATTTTCAAATCCTGCAACAACGGAGGGTAATCACCTTGAAATATTAGTCGCATCTTCAATAATGATGTACGTGCATCTCTGCCATACATGAACAATAAAGATGTCCTTCAAGAAAAATAATTGCAAATATGGAATGAAATGCATATACTTCAATGCGTCGCATATGCAGAGTTGGATTGGAGCGTCATTTTGGAGCGCTAAATATGGGATCAAATATATTTCATTTCATGTCAACGTCATTTTAGGGAAGCTGCGCTCCGAATCCTAAATTCCTCCTACTTTTCCATATAATCCGTGCAAAAACACGGTTTGTGGTTGTCTTATATACCAGAAGAATGTCACGGCTGCCCATTGAAGCAGCAAGCATATCACGCATCCTGGCAAAGCCATGGTGACGTTCACGGCGCCGCCGGAGACGCCGCGTCCAGCGCCCGCGGCCGGCGGCGACGGCCGGACCAGCCAAGACTCGGCCGTGGGCTCGGCGATCCATACGGAGCAGAAGGAGCCGCCGCAGAAGGAGCACGCGGAGGAGGCGGAGGAGTGTGCGGTGTACGGCATCATTTACGCCACGGTCATGCCCCCGGCGTTCATGGTGCTGGCCGTGCTGGACTACGGCGACAGGCCGGCGCGGCTGGTGCTCCGCCTCTCCTGCCTCCTCTCCGTCTCCCTCTTCTCCTGGGCGTGCTTCCTCACGCGGATGCTCACGACGTACGGACCCCGCCGCCCGCCGCATCGGCCGCGGCGCCCTCCTCAGCTTGCTGCGGTGGATCGTCAACGCCGCCGCCGCCGCCGTCCTCGCCGGCGCCGCGCTCGGCCCCGCCGCGGCCGTGCTGGCCATGTACGCCGTCTCGCTCTGCCTCGCCGGGCTCTTCGCCTGGTGCCTCGGCGAGTACCTCCGCACGAGGCGCAACGACCATCTCGGGAACCCGCCGCCGGCGGCGGCGGCGGCGACGGCGGCCGGAGCAACCAAGATGTGGCGGCGGAGGCGCGACCGGCGCCGGACGTGTGCGCGATGCAGGGCATCATGGTCGCCTGCATGGCGTTCGCGCTCGCGGCGATGGCGACGCTGTAGGAGTGCTGGGAGCAGCCGGCGGACCTCGTGCTGTGGATGTCGTGCCTCCTCTGCGCGTTCCTCCTCGCGTGGTCCTGCTTCGTGTCGCGCGCTCTCACGCCGCCGCCGGCGGCCGTCTCGCTGTGCGGCGCGTTCTGGTGGACTGTCGGGGCCGGCGGTGCGGCCGCGGTCGCCGGCGCGGCGTGCGGCGCCGTGGCGGCGATGATGGTCATGTACGTCGCCGCGCTACGCCGGGCTCTTCGCGTGGTGCCTTGGAGAGTACCTCCGCGTCAGGTGTGTGCGCAACAGCCATACTCGATTTTTGTTTACTTCAATATATACACGTTTTATAAGCTTCCTTTTAACCAAAGTGCAATATTCTTTCACAATCTTAACATTATTTTGTAACTATCTATTTAAATTTTTCGGTTGTTGCTAATTTCAGAAGCTTGGCGGAGATGGCTTCGACTTCAGCTCCAACTTCTTCTCATGAACAGGAAGACAACATTGCGGAAGATAGGCCCTTGGTGACAGAGTCTTGCTCCTCTGAATTCTGAGAAAGGTGTGAAGC
>OAMR01000432.1:966566-1017147 GCA_900205405.1 Echinochloa crus-galli | reverse complement strand
TATAGACGTGTGTACAAATGTGGGTATATTTAGGTGGGCCCTTTTTTGGTGAAAAAAGTTTTGGGTTTAGAGGGGGAAATCAACATAGGAATGTCCCTCCCCCATCTCTTTTTTGACCATTCATCAACCAATTTTCCCGACAGGTGGGTCCTATGTGAGGTGGGTGTGGGTTTTTTGTTGGTGAGAAGTGTTTTCAAATCTATTTCTCTTTATAGAGATAGATAGATAGATAGATAGATAGATGTACGTGCATCTCTGCCAAACATGAACAGTAGGATGTCCTTCAAGAGAAATAATTGCAAATATGGAATGAAATGCGTAAACTTCAATGCATTGTAGCGCCAAATATGGGATCAAATATATTTCATGGCAATACGTACCATGTAATAGTCAGCGTCATTCTAGGGAAGCTGCGCTCCGAATCCTAAATTCCTCTTATTTTCCCATATAATCCGTGCAAAAACACGGTTTGTGGTTGCCTTATATATGTAATATCAGATCAGATCAGAAGAACGCCACAGCTGCCGATTGAAGCAGCAAGCATATCACGCATCCTGCCATGGTGACGTTCACGGCGGCGTCGGAGACGCCGCGTCCAACGCCCGCGGCCGGCGGCGACGGCCGGACCAGCCAAGACTCGGCCGTGGGCTCGGCGATCCATACGGAGCAGAAGGAGCCGCCGCAGAAGGAGCACGCGGAGGAGGCGGAGGAGTGTGCGGTGTACGGCATCATTTACGCCACGGTCATGCCCCCGGCGTTCATGGTGCTGGCCGTGCTGGACTACGGCGACAGGCCGGCGCGGCTGGTGCTCCGCCTCTCCTGCCTCCTCTCCGTCTCCCTCTTCTCCTGGGCGTGCTTCCTCACGCGGATGCTCACGACGTACGGACCCCGCCGCCCGCCGCATCGGCCGCGGCGCCCTCCTCAGCTTGCTGCGGTGGATCGTCAACGCCGCCGCCGCCGCCGTCCTCGCCGGCGCCGCGCTCGGCCCCGCCGCGGCCGTGCTGGCCATGTACGCCGTCTCGCTCTGCCTCGCCGGGCTCTTCGCCTGGTGCCTTGGCGAGTACCTCCGCACAAGGCGCAACCATCATCTCGGGGATCCGCCGCCGGCGTCGTCGATCGCCGGCGGCGGCGGCCGGAGCAACGAAGAAGTGGCGGCAGAGGCGCGATCGGCGCCGGACGTGTGCGCGACGCAGGGCATCATGATCGCCTCCATGGCGTTCGCGCTCGCGGCGATGGCGACGCTGCAGGAGTGGTGGGAGCAGCCGGCGGACCTCGTGCTGTGGCTGTCGTGCCTCCTCTGCGCGTTCCTCCTCGCGTGGTCGAGCTTCGTGTCGCGCGCTCTCACGCCGCTGCCGGCCGGCCGTGTATCGCTGTGCGGTGCGTTCTGGTGGACCGTCGAGGCCGGCGCCGCCGCCGCGGTCGCCGGCGCGGCGTTGGGCGCCGTGGCGGCGATGATGGTCATGTACGCCGCCGTGCTCTGCAACGCCGGGCTCTTCGCGTGGTGCCTTGTGGAGTACCTCCGCGTCAGGTGTGTGCGCAACAGCCATGCTCGATTTTGTTTACTTCAATACATACAAGTTTTATAAGCTTCCTTTTAACCAAAATGCAATATTCTTTCACATTCTTAACATTTTCTTGTAACTATCTATATAAATTTTTCGGTTGTTGCTAATTTCAGAAGCTTGGCGGAGATGGCTTCGACTTCAACTTCTTCTCAAGAACAGGAAGACAGCATTGCGGCGGAAGACAGGCCCTTGGTAACAGAGATTGTTTAGAAGCTAGAGCTAGCCTACCATGGGATAAAAATTTTGTCAGTGGCTAAGAACTTAGTACTCCCTCCATTCCTGTTTATATGTCGTTTTAGCTTTTCTAAGTTCATAGATATTATTCTGTATCTAGACATACACTATATCTAAAACATACATAGCAAAAACTATGCACCTAGAAAAGCCAAAACGACCTACAAATATGAACAGAGGGAGTATGTATTTTTCGATTGGCTATCCCACCTTTAGTATGTACCAAATTTACAACATAATTATTTTTAGTTACTCTGTAAATTGTCACTTTCAGGCATTTTGAGAAAAGCAACTTAGTGTGTTTTTTCATTTCTTGCTCCTCTGAAAAAGGTGTGAAGCTTATCACTCAAATATCCATACGTTGAGTTCAGATTTTTTTTTGTTCAAGTTCTTGAGCTGGTTAAAAAGAGTTGGACTACAATCTGAACATTAATCCATTGTTTAGAAAAAAAAAGTGATTACTCTTCCTTTTTTTATCAAACATGAAAATTGATTAGAATCCAAAAAAATCATATTCCTTTTTTTACCTGATATATTGGAGACGTAAAATCCGAGTAATAAAAAAAACAAGAAACGAGGTTACCTTCGTTTGGGCCGTAATTAGCCAGTAAAACACTCCCGCCTGCCCGCGCGCGCCCCCATACGTAGACGTCACAATGTTTGGGCTCATGCGTATGCAGAAGAGGCCAGCCACGGGCCAAAACTCAACATGCCGTGAAAGCTATTTGACCCGACCGACCCCTTTTCACGAGTGCGGCCCAAAGCCCGCACGAGAGCATCACCACACCTTCGTCAAGTTCTCCTCAAAAAAAAAAAAACACCTTCGTCAAGAACGCCGGGCCCACTCCTCCAGTTTTCGACACCAAACCAAACAGAAAGAGGAAGCCACGATGGGGAAGAAGAATCAGGGCGGCGGCGGCGGAGGGGACCAGAAGGCGCTCCTCTGGAGGCTGCCGGAGCTCACGTCCAACGAGATCGGCCCCGCCCTCGGCATCGGCATCGGCTGCGGCGCCGGCGCTGGCGTTGGATTCTTCGGCGGTAAGACGCCTCGGGGCATTCCCCTCTTTTCGCGTAAATTTGTAGCCTTAGTTTGTGGTTCCGGGTCGGTTCTTGTTTTCCTAGAACCTTCTCCGTTGCTATTTGCTCCTCACGGCCTGCTTGATTCGGTGGATTTTTCACGGTAGGGTTTAATTTCCCTGAGTCGCAACTGTTCAGGGTTTAGGATTTTGTCAGAGCCTGCGTATGTCATCCCCGGATTTTCTGATTTTGCGTGGGTTAATTGATCCGTGAGAGCCTTAATGCTGTTGAAATTGGCGACGATTTAAGTAGGAAGTAGTATAGGAATGTGCTCGATGAATTGGTTACAGGTGGTACACTACTTGGCTTTGAGGGGAAGGGGGCATTACGATTTTCAGGTTCTGTAGGTTCAGCTCATGTTTTCTGAGCGACTCTTTGTTGCAGCATTGGAGAGGATTATTACTGTCCTAGATCAGTGAACCTCCGACAACATTTGAGGAACTTTTTGCCAGATTTGCATAGTTTTCTTGTAGAATTCTCAGCCTCTCGGGATAAGTTACATAAGTTGGCTTGTCAGCCAAATACTGATTGTTGAGTTTGTTAGATTTCTGAAATTCTAGTGATTCAAATACATGTTTACCTCATTGATTTACAAAATAAAATATATGATCTCAAGTAAGAAATAATTTGTGGTCCAACTTAAAATTGTGATGATAATGAATGATAAATATTATCTTTGGGGTCTCAAATCCAAAGATCCATACATCAAGGAACAGTATTCTCCACCTATCAATAAATCCTTTCTCCATAGAGGTGAAAGTAGAGGGTGAGAGAGGCAGTGTATGGTTTACAAGGGACATAAGAGAGCCCAACGTAACATTGTATGGTGTACATCCGGAAGCCTGTGTGAATGATACAGTGACTTTGTTGCTCATATTGAAATTTGGAGATTAGGAGGCAGAGAATGTATTCACCTATTTTACCTGGTGTACACCAGGTATAGGAGAGCCCTATATAGTACAGGATGCAATGAATTTTGTTGTTCAAATTGAGATTTGGAAGGGTTGAAAGGCCCATTTTAGCTTATGCAAAGGGTGGAAGGTAAATAAGATCTGGAAGATATTCGCTGGATTTATCACAACTAAATTTGCATCAATCATTTCTGAAAAATAAGTACTATATGGGTGCCTTCTTGTAGAAAATAGTCATGGTGAAGTCTTGTGCTCTTGTGTAAATATATGTACCTATGTTGTGCAGTATACCTTCTCCCTTTTGACATGATTTTTTTTTCCTCCATGAATGTTGTATGCCTGCATATTCATATTATTTTCCCCTGATTATTTTAGGTGCGGGACTAGGCGTTGGACTTCCTGGACTCACTTTAGGCTTCGGTGTTGGAGCTGGATGTGGTGTTGGAATTGGTTTTGGTTATGGCATGGGCAAAGGAATCGCATATGATGAACACAAAAGATACTCAAATGTTGGAAAAATGTTCCAGGAAGGTCCACATCTGCCAACGTGAGTATATTGCAGACATAACAATAATTTGGTGGTATTTGTTTTGGCAAATGTTTAGTTCATGATGTTACCTTGTGCACTGTAGCTAATTTTCTTAACTTGTAGCACTAGTCTTAGGTATGGAAGAATCTTCTCTCTTTTTCTCACTTCATTCATTTTAGTATGCTTTTGCCAGTTTTCCTAGCAGATCTTAAATGACGTATTTAGGTGTTCATGATTAAACTTGTAAATATATTCAATAATCATGTTCCATTTATTCTGTTCAATTCTAAGTTGTTTGAGTTTCCCCACTTAGATTCGAAATTAGCTTTGCATAATCAAATGCTATTACTTCAGCACATTGGAGTTCACATATATCATCCTTTAACTGTGTTGTTTGCCTTTTCCAAGCTTCACACGTGTGTACCGTCACCCTTGCATCTGCACGTAGCTTTCAGCCTAGAAGTCAAAGGTTATCCTGGAAACAGTCAATAGTCAGTGAAAAAGGACTAGAGAAAGACACCTGATGATTGTTTTGGACTTGAGTCATGCAGAATGCAAATAATATTGGAAGATCAAGCTGACAGAAACTCATTATTATTTTTTAAAGCAACAATAAATCTCAATCTTGCACTTACAGTAACTCAACTCAAACTGTCTGCTAACAGCTTAACATAATATATTAGCACGCAATTTCATCCAGGAACATAGGGTTATATACCACCAAATGATACATTGTTTGGCAAATACCATACTGCTGAACCTTTTTAAGGTCCCCAACGCTATCCTGAAAATCCCAGAACAATCCATGCTGCCCGTTTTTATCTCTGTTTTCTCCACAGCCCCTTGGCCATTGCCTGCCATGCATGTTTTCCACATTTTGGGTTTAGAGGGGGAAATCAACATAGGAATGTCCCTCCCCCATCTCTTTTTTGACCATTCATCAACCAATTTTCCCGACAGGTGGGTCCTATGTGAGGTGGGTGTGGGTTTTTTGTTGGTGAGAAGTGTTTTCAAATCTATTTCTCTTTATAGAGATAGATAGATAGATAGATAGATAGATGTACGTGCATCTCTGCCAAACATGAACAGTAGGATGTCCTTCAAGAGAAATAATTGCAAATATGGAATGAAATGCGTAAACTTCAATGCATTGTAGCGCCAAATATGGGATCAAATATATTTCATGGCAATACGTACCATGTAATAGTCAGCGTCATTCTAGGGAAGCTGCGCTCCGAATCCTAAATTCCTCTTATTTTCCCATATAATCCGTGCAAAAACACGGTTTGTGGTTGCCTTATATATGTAATATCAGATCAGATCAGAAGAACGCCACAGCTGCCGATTGAAGCAGCAAGCATATCACGCATCCTGCCATGGTGACGTTCACGGCGGCGTCGGAGACGCCGCGTCCAACGCCCGCGGCCGGCGGCGACGGCCGGACCAGCCAAGACTCGGCCGTGGGCTCGGCGATCCATACGGAGCAGAAGGAGCCGCCGCAGAAGGAGCACGCGGAGGAGGCGGAGGAGTGTGCGGTGTACGGCATCATTTACGCCACGGTCATGCCCCCGGCGTTCATGGTGCTGGCCGTGCTGGACTACGGCGACAGGCCGGCGCGGCTGGTGCTCCGCCTCTCCTGCCTCCTCTCCGTCTCCCTCTTCTCCTGGGCGTGCTTCCTCACGCGGATGCTCACGACGTACGGACCCCGCCGCCCGCCGCATCGGCCGCGGCACCCTCCTCGGCTTGCTCCGGTGGATCGTCGACGCCGCCGCCGTCGCCGTCCTCGCCGGCGCCGCGCTCGGCCCCGCCGCGGCCGTGCTGGCCATGTACGCCGTCTCGCTCTGCCTCGCCGGGCTCTTCGCCTGGTGCCTTGGCGAGTACCTCCGCACAAGGCGCAACCATCATCTCGGGGATCCGCCGCCGGCGTCGTCGATCGCCGGCGGCGGCGGCCGGAGCAACGAAGAAGTGGCGGCAGAGGCGCGATCGGCGCCGGACGTGTGCGCGACGCAGGGCATCATGATCGCCTCCATGGCGTTCGCGCTCGCGGCGATGGCGACGCTGCAGGAGTGGTGGGAGCAGCCGGCGGACCTCGTGCTGTGGCTGTCGTGCCTCCTCTGCGCGTTCCTCCTCGCGTGGTCGAGCTTCGTGTCGCGCGCTCTCACGCCGCTGCCGGCCGGCCGTGTATCGCTGTGCGGTGCGTTCTGGTGGACCGTCGAGGCCGGCGCCGCCGCCGCGGTCGCCGGCGCGGCGTTGGGCGCCGTGGCGGCGATGATGGTCATGTACGCCGCCGTGCTCTGCAACGCCGGGCTCTTCGCGTGGTGCCTTGTGGAGTACCTCCGCGTCAGGTGTGTGCGCAACAGCCATGCTCGATTTTGTTTACTTCAATACATACAAGTTTTATAAGCTTCCTTTTAACCAAAATGCAATATTCTTTCACATTCTTAACATTTTCTTGTAACTATCTATATAAATTTTTCGGTTGTTGCTAATTTCAGAAGCTTGGCGGAGATGGCTTCGACTTCAACTTCTTCTCAAGAACAGGAAGACAGCATTGCGGCGGAAGACAGGCCCTTGGTAACAGAGATTGTTTAGAAGCTAGAGCTAGCCTACCATGGGATAAAAATTTTGTCAGTGGCTAAGAACTTAGTACTCCCTCCATTCCTGTTTATATGTCGTTTTAGCTTTTCTAAGTTCATAGATATTATTCTGTATCTAGACATACACTATATCTAAAACATACATAGCAAAAACTATGCACCTAGAAAAGCCAAAACGACCTACAAATATGAACAGAGGGAGTATGTATTTTTCGATTGGCTATCCCACCTTTAGTATGTACCAAATTTACAACATAATTATTTTTAGTTACTCTGTAAATTGTCACTTTCAGGCATTTTGAGAAAAGCAACTTAGTGTGTTTTTTCATTTCTTGCTCCTCTGAAAAAGGTGTGAAGCTTATCACTCAAATATCCATACGTTGAGTTCAGATTTTTTTTTGTTCAAGTTCTTGAGCTGGTTAAAAAGAGTTGGACTACAATCTGAACATTAATCCATTGTTTAGAAAAAAAAAGTGATTACTCTTCCTTTTTTTATCAAACATGAAAATTGATTAGAATCCAAAAAAATCATATTCCTTTTTTTACCTGATATATTGGAGACGTAAAATCCGAGTAATAAAAAAAACAAGAAACGAGGTTACCTTCGTTTGGGCCGTAATTAGCCAGTAAAACACTCCCGCCTGCCCGCGCGCGCCCCCATACGTAGACGTCACAATGTTTGGGCTCATGCGTATGCAGAAGAGGCCAGCCACGGGCCAAAACTCAACATGCCGTGAAAGCTATTTGACCCGACCGACCCCTTTTCACGAGTGCGGCCCAAAGCCCGCACGAGAGCATCACCACACCTTCGTCAAGTTCTCCTCAAAAAAAAAAAAACACCTTCGTCAAGAACGCCGGGCCCACTCCTCCAGTTTTCGACACCAAACCAAACAGAAAGAGGAAGCCACGATGGGGAAGAAGAATCAGGGCGGCGGCGGCGGAGGGGACCAGAAGGCGCTCCTCTGGAGGCTGCCGGAGCTCACGTCCAACGAGATCGGCCCCGCCCTCGGCATCGGCATCGGCTGCGGCGCCGGCGCTGGCGTTGGATTCTTCGGCGGTAAGACGCCTCGGGGCATTCCCCTCTTTTCGCGTAAATTTGTAGCCTTAGTTTGTGGTTCCGGGTCGGTTCTTGTTTTCCTAGAACCTTCTCCGTTGCTATTTGCTCCTCACGGCCTGCTTGATTCGGTGGATTTTTCACGGTAGGGTTTAATTTCCCTGAGTCGCAACTGTTCAGGGTTTAGGATTTTGTCAGAGCCTGCGTATGTCATCCCCGGATTTTCTGATTTTGCGTGGGTTAATTGATCCGTGAGAGCCTTAATGCTGTTGAAATTGGCGACGATTTAAGTAGGAAGTAGTATAGGAATGTGCTCGATGAATTGGTTACAGGTGGTACACTACTTGGCTTTGAGGGGAAGGGGGCATTACGATTTTCAGGTTCTGTAGGTTCAGCTCATGTTTTCTGAGCGACTCTTTGTTGCAGCATTGGAGAGGATTATTACTGTCCTAGATCAGTGAACCTCCGACAACATTTGAGGAACTTTTTGCCAGATTTGCATAGTTTTCTTGTAGAATTCTCAGCCTCTCGGGATAAGTTACATAAGTTGGCTTGTCAGCCAAATACTGATTGTTGAGTTTGTTAGATTTCTGAAATTCTAGTGATTCAAATACATGTTTACCTCATTGATTTACAAAATAAAATATATGATCTCAAGTAAGAAATAATTTGTGGTCCAACTTAAAATTGTGATGATAATGAATGATAAATATTATCTTTGGGGTCTCAAATCCAAAGATCCATACATCAAGGAACAGTATTCTCCACCTATCAATAAATCCTTTCTCCATAGAGGTGAAAGTAGAGGGTGAGAGAGGCAGTGTATGGTTTACAAGGGACATAAGAGAGCCCAACGTAACATTGTATGGTGTACATCCAGAAGCCTGTGCAGTATACCTTCTCCCTTTTGACATGATTTTTTTTCCTCCACGAATGTTGTATGCCTGCATATTCATATTTTTTTTCCCCTGATTATTTTAGGTGCAGGACTAGGTGTTGGACTTCCTGGACTCACTTTAGGCTTCGGTGTTGGAGCTGGATGTGGTGTTGGAATTGGTTTTGGTTATGGCATGGGCAAAGGAATTGCATATGATGAACGCAAAATATACTCAAATGTTGGAAAAATGTTCCAGGAAGGTCCACATCTGCCAACGTGAGTATATTGCAGACATAACAATAATTTGGTGGTATTTGTTTTGGCAAATGTTTAGTTCATGATGTTACCTTGTGCACTGTAGCTAATTTTCTTAACTTGTAGCACTAGTCTTAGGTATGGAAGAATCTTCTCTCTTTTTCTCACTTCATTCATTTTAGTATGCTTTTGCCAGTTTTCCTAGCAGATCTTAAATGACGTATTTAGGTGTTCATGATTAAACTTGTAAATATATTCAATAATCATGTTCCATTTATTCTGTTCAATTCTAAGTTGTTTGAGTTTCCCCACTTAGATTCGAAATTAGCTTTGCATAATCAAATGCTATTACTTCAGCACATTGGAGTTCACATATATCATCCTTTAACTGTGTTGTTTGCCTTTTCCAAGCTTCACACGTGTGTACCGTCACCCTTGCATCTGCACGTAGCTTTCAGCCTAGAAGTCAAAGGTTATCCTGGAAACAGTCAATAGTCAGTGAAAAAGGACTAGAGAAAGACACCTGATGATTGTTTTGGACTTGAGTCATGCAGAATGCAAATAATATTGGAAGATCAAGCTGACAGAAACTCATTATTATTTTTTAAAGCAACAATAAATCTCAATCTTGCACTTACAGTAACTCAACTCAAACTGTCTGCTAACAGCTTAACATAATATATTAGCACGCAATTTCATCCAGGAACATAGGGTTATATACCACCAAATGATACATTGTTTGGCAAATACCATACTGCTGAACCTTTTTAAGGTCCCCAACGCTATCCTGAAAATCCCAGAACAATCCATGCTGCCCGTTTTTATCTCTGTTTTCTCCACAGCCCCTTGGCCATTGCCTGCCATGCATGTTTTCCACAGCTGCTTGTGCAATGTCTACAGCTGACCATTTACATGATATGTGAGAGAAAATAGGAATGGAAGCCTGCCTTCAGTGCACCAAAACCTTGAAAATTCATGTGCAACTGCTGCCTTGGATCATCTACGTATCTGAGGTCTCAGCCCCAGATGACTTGTCACTCTATAGGTTGCAACAAGTCACCTACCATGGTCGCTGCTAGTTGGACAGCTGGCCTATTTCAGGCACCCTTTTCACCCTTGGTAACGTTTGTGATGGAGAGGCAAAAAGGTTGTCAAATCCAAAAGCAGAGAGAGGGGGATATGGCAAGAAAGATGAGGGAGAAGGTTTTCCCCTCTTTACTTTTTATTGGTGGGCAGGTTCAGATTGGGGTGGGTGGGGTCAGAGTGGACAGTGGGGAAGAGAAGATGATGTGAGATGATACAATTGAATTAAACCTTTCTGTAGTATTGACTGGTATTTTCTGAACTATTTATGTTCGCAGATCCGCCGTATAATGGATATTTCATGATAATTCTGCTAATAATTTATCTTTATCCATATTTGCTCTCACATTAATGACCGGTTGCTTTGACCGCATCTTCAAAATTTCATACAATTCCTGTACCGGGAAAGGGGTGTATCAACCAGCTGAATGAACAATGAAGTCTTAAAACTTGAAAAAGCTAGGTGCTGTATGTGCTCCAGATCTAAAGAAACTCATTGGAATTATATTGCTCACTGAATTTCGTTGGATGTAAAGTACTGTTTTCTGTGCATCATGCAAGAAACCAATGCCATAGGAAATCATGCATAAAAAGCCTGCCTGACTGCCTAAGTTTGTTTGCATTGCATGTCCTACGGGCTATGGCCTAGTGGATGCAGGAATTGACCAGTTATTAGAAGACTAGTGCAGATTCTTTGAAATCCAGTTCCTGTCTGATGTTAACATCAAAGTACCAATATATTTGAAGTGGCGCCAAATGTATAGTTGTGTGAGTATGGATTTAAGTAACAATAAGTGCTTGCACATAAATAAAAAAAATAGGAACTTCCTCGCTAGTCTACATGAAAAAATCATGTTATTATTCTTCAATATCTTGAAGAAGTTGCGCGGAACCATTACTGTTTTCTTCAAAAATCTTGACCCTTCAACCTGTGCAACTAGTCGCTATAATTTTCGGTGAGAAGGAAAACAGAATTCTTCTATTAGAGGACATACTATAGTCTGATACCATAAATAACATTAGACTTGTTTTGGTTTCCCTCTCCCAGCTATTCTTTGTTTTGCATGTCACATTATTTTTAGGTTCACCAATTTGTTTAGTAAAAAGAACAAGACTATTGTAGTCCAGAGGTTTTTCATCATTAAACTTTCTTTTGCATGTTTTCAGGGACACCGTTGTCGCTTTATTCGACGAGCTGGTTATAAACACCAAGAAGCTTGTGACGGCAACTTCAAAAGGGATCGAAAAATGGCGTTGAGCTGCATTTCTGTGTCATTGTCGATATTAGCTGCCTTCAACTGTGTATCAAGCAAAGATTAGCTGCAGGGTTTATCTTGAACAGGCAGTTGCACTTAGATCTAGTCATCTAGGATCTAGGATTGCATCACCTAGACTCTCTTGTTCATCAGTTATTAGATTTGTATTTAGGTAGGATCCTGAACCGAGAATAATGATTTATTGTCGATATTTTAGTTTGGGTACAGTCATATTGGGTATTCCTCTTACTGGGTCCCTCATCACAGATGCTATATTTATTTGAGGGCAAATTGATCCAGTGAGATTCAGATGAAACTCTCTTTTCTGATTGTGTTTGTGTTCATCACCCTCCTGGTAACGGTATCACAGTATGTGGCCTGGGATTGCTGTCTTGGTTCTTTCCTCCCTCTGGTTGGTTCTCCCTCCGTCTCTATCTATCGTGTTTGGACCATCTAGCCCCCTCCCAGACAAACAAGTTCACAAGAGGCCCTAAAGCCGCCACATCAGCGCCATCTAAAGTTGCCACATCAGCACCCTCATCTGCCATGTCACCACACCCCGCCCAATCACATTCAAGCAACAGATAGCATCCCTGGGCACCCAGCCAATGGCAGCTCCCATGGCCAAATCCCAGCTGGGCCCACAACATCCCCCGATCCCCATTTCCATCCTTTTAAACTAGCTCAACTTTTTCCTCCACAAACGCCCATCAGCCATCCCCTCCTGCTGCAAAATCTTCCCTCTGAAGCTGTGGGTCTGCAGCAATGGCGGCGCTAGCTCCATCCAAGATCCTGGGCACCCAGCTGAACTTCACCGGCTCCTCCCGCTACGCCACTGCCGCGCCGGCCGCCGGAGCGCAGAAGATCGTCTCCTTCTTCAACTTCAGCAAGAAACCTGCACCCCAGAAGCCAAAGCCGAAGCCGGCCGCAGTATCGTCCGCGTCCCCGGACATCAGTGATGAGCTTGCCAAGTGGTACGGTGAGTAGACCTGAACCTGGTTGCTGGGATTGCACAACTTCTAGGACCTGAATTTTGCTTGTGGTTGGCTGAAACTAATTTGTCATGAAAATTTTCAGAAGCTTCTTGTGTAGTGACTGACTCTTCTTTTTTTTGGGTGTCTTGATAGGCCCTGACAGGAGGATCTACCTGCCTAATGGTCTCTTGGACCGCTCGGAGGTGCCAGAGTACCTCACCGGAGAGGTCCCTGGAGAGTAAGTCACATGACTCTAATTTTGCTCCCCATAGAGTTCATCTTTGTTTCATCAGGAAGTTAAGGTTCTAGTTGGTAGTTGGCTGAAATTTGGTTAAAGTACTACTTGTTGGTTTAAGAAATAGAGAGCGTATATCATATAATTGGAGAAAGGAAACAATAAAAAGTAGTTTGCTGGTGAAATTCAGATTTTCCATGCCAAATTCTGCAACTTTGCTGTTTGTCAAATTCGTTCTAAAAGCTCAACCTTAGACGTCTCTCAAGCATTCGAATCAGCATTTGAAATTTTGACAAATTTTCTCACACTTTTAAGCAGCAGCCTTCAACTATTAAGTCTGTCGCTACGTCTACTTTTTGTTCAAATGAAATGCTGGAGAAAATGCAAGTGAATGCATCTGAACTGAACAATCTTGCCCTTCCAACTTGCAGCTATGGCTACGACCCTTTTGGCCTCGGCAAGAAGCCAGAGGACTTCGCCAAGTGAGTCTCATATCTCTGTCCCTAACAAATCACCTGCACTGCCTTGACAGCTGACGCTGATGAACTACTTCGAGATTCTAATCTCACTTACCATCACCCTGCAGGTACCAGGCCTACGAGCTGATCCATGCCAGGTGGGCCATGCTCGGCGCCGCCGGTGCCGTCATCCCCGAGGCCTGCAACAAGTTCGGCGCCAACTGTGGCCCTGAGGCCGTCTGGTTCAAGGTCCTTCCTGATCACAATCCCTCAGAATCTCCCTACCTTCAGTACTGGAACTTTTCTTTCTCAAATGTGCTGGAGAGAAATTTGCGCAATTGAATCTATGCAAGAAGAACATAACACAACATAGTTTCACACAGATTTGATCACGTTTCCAGTGTTATTAAGAGTAGTAGCAAATTTCAATCTCTGAAACTAAAACTCTGAACTACAATGCAGACCGGCGCCCTGCTCCTGGACGGCAACACCCTAAACTACTTCGGCAACAGCATCCCCATCAACCTGGTGGTCGCCGTCATCGCCGAGGTGGTGCTCGTCGGTGGCGCCGAGTACTACCGGATCATCAACGGGCTGGAGCTTGAGGACAAGCTCCACCCGGGCGGCCCGTTCGACCCGTTGGGCCTCGCCAGCGACCCCGACCAGGCCGCCCTCCTCAAGGTGAAGGAGATCAAGAACGGCCGGTTGGCCATGTTCTCCATGTTCGCCTTCTTCATCCAGGCCTACGTCACCGGCGAGGGCCCCGTCGAGAACCTCGCCAAGCACCTCAGCGACCCCTTCGGCAACAACCTGCTCACCGTCATCTCCGGCGCCGCCGAGAGGACGCCCAGCCTGTAAGAGTAAGTGCACGCCGGCCGGAGAGCAATGGCGACGCATGCAGCAGCAGCTGCTGCTGATGCGTTTGATTTTACCGGGAGGCAATGTGTGCGTGTGTGAGGGTCTGAAGAATGTGCCATGCGTGTAAATTATCAAGAGGACGAAAGAAACCATAATTCGTTCTGATTTCTGATTCTGCTTGAATTTGTGCCTGAGACATGCTACTTATTAAGTAATTGGTCGCTCGCTTAAGATTACAAAATGAACTCTCTAAATCTGCACTAAGTAAAATTGTAAAAGGAGACGTGTTCATCGAAATTGTTTTGTGTTCTTAAACTAAGGTCCTTTGGGAACATATGAACATTTATTATTTATATGCAACTCTTACATTTGATGGTAACTGTGTGTCTATTATTCTACGATATAAGAAAAAAAATGCAACTGGGCTGTTCCTTTTTGTTTGCTGGGCCGCCCATCTTGCCGAGCACCATTTAATCAGTGATCCGATGAGTTGCAGATAGGAATCCTAAAAAAATAAACTCCCACGAAAGAATTACTCTCTACGAACAGGAGCTTGAAGTTCCTCTCTGCGCAGGAGCTGAAAGATGATCCTGCGCGCCGTACCCGGCCGGGGAACAGAATTGCAGGATGACAGGCCGGGAACCCAACTGCTTTCTCGTATGGAGAACGACGAATGCAAGGAAAGGCCCAACTGCCCACGACTGTACGCTTTTCCGGGTGTCTTTTCTGTTTTGACGTTGAGAATTTTGGTCTGCATCGAAAAAAAAACATGAGCCGAGAGTCGCCATTGTGAAATCGTGGTGAAGTACTGTGCCACATCAAAGAATCACTTGTCAACTGCAACCCAACAGTGGAGCAGTGACATTTTCAGAGCGTTTATGCGGTTTATGAGTACTGTACTAGTCCTGCACTCTGTAAACATATCTTCTATAGCTTGGTATATGCCACGGGTGAATCTTCATCTTTGTCAATATATATGGCTTGAGATCGTTTGGATCGTTTCCAACGAGCCAATAGTGTTTTTCTCTAAGCGAAAACCAGCTCCAGCCATTAACCAACAGTGTTTTTCTCTCAGAAAAACCAGCGCCAGTCACCAGCCAAACGAACAGGGTGCATTAGCGCCGACGCATGGCAACATGCCTACATTTTAACCAGATCAAAATGACCCATGCAATTTGATGGGCTACTATGAATGCGAACCTAATTTGATGGGCTACCTAAGTAGGTTTTACACAATTCACTATTCTTTGTACCACCAGGGACAAACTTAATTTGATGGTCACTGATATATATTGGTACTCTCTGCTGTAGCTCCGGCATTTTCTTGAACGGATCTGTACCGCGTCAATGTGTTAAGTTTCATTTACTGTAAATCGTATCCAGAGTAATAAATACTGTAAGTGAACATTGTACCTCTGGTTCCACCTTTTTAGGCAATTTGCAAACCATGTTCGCCATCACTAATTTGTATACCGTTCTTCATTCTTATAAAACTGTTTCTAAATGTTAAAAAACTGTGATACAAGATTGCTGGGGCCGAAATTTACATGTTTGATCAACAAGGTTATTAGGGGATGACGAACCCATCTTCGCCCTCACAATTCAAAACAAATTAGCTAGGAAACCCAGCACACCAACATGTCATGTATTTTAGATGAATGATGTTTGTGATGAGCAGGAAGAAGAATCAATGAGCTCGCCCAGTCGTCCTTGCTCTGATAACTAAATGACGATATCACACACACTATTCCGGCCGTTCTGATGGAGCATGCATGCAGCTCGATCAAAATCGACGACTACTGAGGCTGAGCATTGAGCAAGCAGCAGCAGCAAAAGCTACAGGTGGACACGCCCGCGGACAGAGCCCAGCAGTACGGCCACGGCTCTGTCTGTCTGTAGCGCGCTTGGCCGCACTCCATCGCCTCCTGCCTGCCATCTCATCTCATCTGATCTCTCCTGCTCATCAGCTAGCTGCCGCATGTGTAATAACTCTCGAGATCTTACTGCCTGGCGAGGCGAGGCGATCCAGCTGGTGAGGTGAGGTGAGAGGTTCTTTCTTTTCTTTGAAAAGGATGATTAAACTCGTCATCGTCTCGTCTGCATGATGCGATCCTTTGTTTGGTTGCTTGGAGTTGAACACACACACCATCCCGGCGTCAGCTGCGGTCTTGGCCGGCCGGAGCGGGCCCACAATGCAATGCAAGGATCACAAGATCTCGCAGATCTTCCCGGCCGTCCGCCGGCCATCCCATGCATGCATGTATGTTTGGTTAATTGGCCCCGGCCAAGCCCAAGTAGCTCCGAGGGTGGAGACTGTGGCCGCGCTTCGAATTATGTCGGGTACGTCTCCGCTTCGCTAGTGTGCAAGACGGTACGCTTAGGAACAACGAAGTCTCTGGTGTGTAGCGTCCAGATGGCGCAGGAGCTAATCTAGTTTTGGACATCAAAAGGACAACCTAAAAATTGTTTTCTGTTTGGTAGTTTATTGCCGGACCAGACCGCTGATGAAGGTGTTGCACTCAATTGCATCATGGGCCCTGTTTAGTTTCTCATCCCATCACCAAACTTTTAAAAATTCTCTCTCCAAACTTCACTATTCACCTATCACATCATATCTCTCTCCTCATGCATGGAGTACTAAACATGGATAAATAAAAAAACTAGTTGGATGGTTTTGATGTACACGACGAGACGAATCTTTTTAAGCCTAGTTAGGTCATGGTAGGACAATATTTACCACAAACAAACAAAAAGTGCTACAGTGTCCGATGTAATATTTTCACTCCATTTTTTCTCTTTTCACATGAACTAAAACACCGCCATGGTTTTGGTTTTCTGAGATCGAGTGCCAAGTATGCAAGCCGCCCAGCTGCCCCGCCGTGTCATTATGCTGTGGCCTGTGCCAGAGCTCACGTGCACGCACGCGCGTTGCATGCGTGGACGAGCGCTCTCTCTCTCTCTCTCGCTCGCTCACGGCTCCAAATATGCACATCACAAACGGTTTCCAAAGCCCACCACAAACGGTTTTCGGAACCATTTGTGATGTTCCGTTTGTGATGCCCGAGGCATCACAAACGGTTCTTGTGATGCTCCCATCACAAACCCAACCATTTGTGATTTCCTGCGTCCGAAATAAACCCCAAAAAATACGAAAACATTAGAGAAACAAATTTATTTTCATTTGGGGAGGCCACCAGCCCTTTTTTCGCAAGTCGCGCCATTTTTTCGCGCATTAATCGCGCGCTCCGCGGCCGGCCGGGTTCGAACTCGCAACCTCTCCCTCGCGCGTAGCCTCCTCTACCACTGCACCTGTGCGTCACCTGTGACTAGATAGCGTTCTGATTCCTATCATATTATACCAGACCGAGTTTAAATTGCTTGTTTGAGCCCTAAACGACTTCAAATCAAAATCTTTTGAACAACAAAGTTTCCTAACTTTTCGAAACGTACCACTTTCATGTTGACCGTTTTTTCATCCGAGGCCGTTTACTCAAATTTAAGAATATTCAAACTTAGATCTAGCAACTAGATGACTTCAAATGACAAAGTTGTCAACTACAAAGTTTCATAACTTCTGAAGATCTACAACTTTCATATTGACCATTTTTCCATACGATGTAGTGAGAGTAACATTGTTCACAAATCTTATAGGTCTCTCTTATAGTTTTAGAAACTATAACAGATTGTCGCATTCCGGCTCCACCAGGTACTGATGAAGAGCGTGCCACATTATACCAAGCATGAGCTTGTTGATGATGATATGGGTACCTAAAGAACCGTTTGTGATGGCCCCTATCACAAACGGTTCTTCAAAAACCGTTTGTGATGGGGGTATCACAAACGGTTCAAAACCGTTTGTGATGAGGCCGTTTGTGATGGCACTTTCTGTAGTAGTGGCTCTTTGCTCTTGTCAGTTGTCACATCCTTGACGTCCATGCATCCCAGTAAGAACGTACTCGTACGTGTGGTTGACTAGCAAGCTAGTGTTCTACGGAGTATGTAGTTCGTGTGCTCTATATATAATCACGGCATGCATCATCATAGATTGATAGTACATGTTTTTGTCCTTGATTATTCCAACCGAACTGTAATGGCCCGTGGCTCACCGGCGAGTTGAACTCTGGGAGCGTGAGGAATCACAGGGAAATCAAGAGAGGATAGAATCTCTGGAGAAGGAAGAAGGCCACCGGCTTCTCTTCTCTCTTCTGTTTCTCTTTCTGATATTTCTTCGATGCTCTCCAGCGGCGACCTGCTATTCTCTTTTGTAGTCCCTCCACTAGACTGGGCCGACTTGGGCTTCATCTTGTCCATGGCATTGTTGGGCCATTGTTGGGTCATGACATTACCGCCCCCTCGAAACACAGCTTGTCCCCAAGCTGTGGCTGTACTGATGCCCGGATCCCACTGCATCCGAACTGAAGAATTTATTTTGCTGTGTAGCTCATTGGTTGCTGGCACACTTGTAGTTGGCTTCTCAGATTGTGTGACTAACTCATGAACAACATCCACCTCCAACTCGAAGAAAAACGAGGCATCCTTGTCATGGCTGAGATGAATTTCACTCCATATCCATGTGCCTACCGTATTCTCCAGATCAAATAGGATATGCTCATTCCCAGCACCCACACTGACAACTGGCTTCAGGCCCTGTCCGAGCCTCCCATACAAGTACTGCAGCTCCACCTCCTGCACATGCCTCTGCACTGCATCCCCCATCACTGGATTATACAATGGTGATAACACAAAGACCTTCTGCCCTGCACGAAGGAGCCCACTGAAGACCCATGCAAATGCCATAAAGCACTCCTCTGACTCACCTGCGCTGTGGTGGTACAACAGTTCCCCATTCAGTCCCTTCACTGGCAACATCTTATATGGCATAGCAAACATCTTTGACACATAAACTACACCCGGTGCATCCACACTCACATCACAGGCCTCGACGCACCTCCGCACTCTCTCTGCCTCCGCAAAAACCTCAGGGCAACCAGCAACATCTTCTGGTGTAACTTCCCTATTTGGCATAAGCCTCACAACCCTGAACCCTTGAGCAGCAACAAGGTCAGTTGTGCACCCTCTACACTGTCTGAGCAGTAAGGACAACACCACACCAAAACCAGCTCCACGATCTTTCATGTGAAAATTCCCATTGGCTTTGAAGGCTATTTCATCGTGTAATTTTTCACCATCCACCACACTAAGCTCACTTTGTCCAGGACAAAAACTACCATACTGCCATGCTGTCATTTTCTCAAGCATATGTCTACTGACATTACTGCACTGACTGAAACCCCCCAACAACGATAAGTTGCCAAGCAATGAGACAATTCCACACTTCTCAAAGGTGCAGACACTTGCTCCTTTCACTTTTTTACAATTGACCAAGTTCTCTATGCCAAGGTTCAGCTCCTGAACAGCAAGCACATCAAATATGCCATTTGCTATGACCACGTCATGCTGTAGAAACAATGGTAAAGTACCAAGTTCAGTGGAGAAATCACTGTCTCCCTGTCCCTGTGCAACATCAGTGAACTGCTCTAAAAGATTGAGGTACATGCCAAGGTTGTGTGGCATATCCTCATCCCAAATGATGCTCCCAACATCATCGAACTCAATTATTGACTTTGCCTTCTCGTTGTCCAAGTGGTCCCTATCAGAAACAATTAGCTGCAATAAGCTGTCTGTATCTTGGTCTGGCATCACCTCCTCATCCCATATAACATTCTCAGATGATATTTCATTGACCATCTCATGTGCAGCTCCCTTTGAATCCACAAACTCAACATGCTCGGACAGTATCACCTGAATGTGCAATTAATTAGTGTCAGGTGCATCTGTTAGTTTCCTCTCAACACCAACAAAGCAATTCCCACCTTGAGCAAGCTGCTTTAGTAAACCTTCATGCAAGTGACTGTCAGATTGCATCTCCTCATCCCATGTAACCTCACCAGGCATTATATCAAACAACATGCCCAGTGAACTATTAGACTCCACCGCCGACCTGCTATTCTCTTTTGTTGGCACATCGGGGAAGGCATCGAAGAAAATCAGAAAGAGAACAGGAGAGGTCGTCTTCCTCCTCCAGTCACTGAGATCTTATCCCTCCGATTTCCTCTGTGCTTGCTCACGCTCCCGGCCTGATCTCGCCGGTGCAGCCACGGGTGTTACAGTGGTATCAGAGACACTACCTTTCCTCGGCGTGGGTGTGGCGGCGGCGCTGTTGCGGCGGCAACCACGAGCCCTTCCGCAGCGTCAATCTCGACCTCCTCGACGGCGTCAGCCCGAGCGTATCCCATGGCGGTGACTCCGGCAGCCCCTGCGGTTGGGCGCGCGCGGACGGCGGCGGCTCGACAGGAGCTCGTGCAGTGTGCGAGCGCGAGCGCGCGCACAGGCGCACACAGGCCTCAGGAGCGCGGCGCGGGCGTGCAATCTAACCACGGCGACAGCAAGTAGCAACAAGTGGAGGTACAGACTGTCCAGGTTCGTCGTGCTGACCTCCGTATGGATTCATGGGTTCCTGAAATGGGTGCTTGCGAGCTGTTCGACGATTTGCCCCATTGGGATGATGATGCAACATGGGAGGGAAGCACAACATCAGGCCTTGAGCACTCTCGCGAGCTGTTTGACGATTTGCCTCATTGGGATGATGATGCAACATGGGAGGGAAGCACAGCATCAGGCCTTGAGCACTTTGTATTCCAAGCAATGGTGGTGAAAGCAGGTGCTGCACAGGAGGTGTTCGACGAAATTCCTCTGCAGGAAATGGAGTGCAAGGTGTCGGTGGAGTCTAATGGTTCACTGGACATGTTGTTGGATATAATGCCTGGTGAGGTTACATGGGACAAGGATATGCAAGATTATATTAATGATGCACATGAACGCTTGTTGCAGCAGTTAGCCTTGGGTATGGATGATAAGAACACAAAGGATTCTGCACCTGTGTTGCTCGATGGGATGTCTAGTCAAGAGGTGGTACATAAGGTGTGTGATGAAAGGCTTGGCAAGGTTAGGTGGGATTTATTGCAGCAGCCAGCATGTGGTCGAGAGTATCCAGATGACAATCAAAAGTTGATCATGGATGAAAGGCACGTTGGTGAGAATCCAAAGTGCATCTTCAATCTGCACAGCAACATAAGAAGGCCATTAGATCAGTGTGACGAGGTTGATGTATACAAGACAAAGGCACCGTCTCATGTCGACATTTCCCCTCTCATCATGGTGATTAATGTGGACAGGGTGAACACAGTGGTCACCTGTATTGATGGGTTGATACTATTTGCAGATCTGTTCAGGAGGACTTTGCACAGCACCTAGACTTGAGCAATGGGTTGCACAGTAGTATTTTGGAGCAATTACCTACACATACTGGAAGCTTGTCGTTGTTTTTGGATGTGGCTGTAAGTTCCAGGGATGACAAGCCTTATGCAATATGCATTGAGAAGGTGTGGAATGAGCATAACCTATCTGATCTAAAAATACAAGACAATTCATTGCAAGACCAAGCCATGTGTGTTGACTATCTAAGTGATGAGAAAATAGAGCTGACAAATATGCTTGATCAAGATGAGGTGTTTGATGAAATATTATGTCAGGCTACACTACTGCATGCTGCTATGGATCAGGGATCATATATAACAGGCAAGGATGAGGGAGCAGAAATGTTGGATGAGTTAATGGCACACAACTTCTTGCACAAATGTGGCCTTTCTTCTGTCCCAATATGTCCCAAACAGGTGAAAGTTGCTAATGGTGAGGTCCTCACAACTGACATGGGTAACAGGACATTAACATTCCAAATGCAAGGCCAACAAGTGAACCTGCAAGGAGTATTACCTCCATCATTAAGTTTGTCTGCCATTTCTGCACATCAGTTACACAGGTGGTGTGTGGACAAGGCAGGGAATGCTTTTGCAGTGCTGGAACTGGAATCTCCAACTGTCCGTGCTGAAGTGCAAATGGAGATCGTGTGGGGGCCAAGTATGCTATCTGGTACAACCTATGCAGATGAGTTTTGCATTAGAGGGTACATGTGTTTTAGCACTGTCTGTTCTGTCAATCAAGTGAGGGTGTTGATAGAGAACAATTTAGGTGACACAAGAGCAGCGGAAGAGAAATCGATTTCTATCAACATGGATGACACTATTATCATCTTTGAAGAACTAAATGCCACTCCTTTTGGTGAAATCAATGAGCTACAAAGCAACATAGATCATTCAGTTCGGATGCAGTGGGATCTGGGCATAGTACGGCCACAGCTTGGGGACAAGCTGTGTTTCGAGGGGGCGGTAATGTCACGACCCAAGAGAGGCCCAAGATGGTGAAGCCCAGTCATGAAGCCACGGCCCAAGAGCAAAGCCCAAGATATGAGTGTGGTCTTTATATCAAGGGAGAGGCACATCAGGGAAGGCATCGAAGAAAATGTCATGACCCAACAATGGCCCAACAATGCCATGGACAAGATGAAGCCCAAGACGGCCCAGTCTAGTGGAGGGACTACAAAAGAGAATAGCAGGTCGGCGGTGGAGAGCATCGAAGAAAATCAGAAAGAGAACAGGAGAGGTCATCTTCCTCCTCCAGTCACCGAGATCTTATCCCTCCGATTTCCTCTGTGCTTGCTCACGCTCCCGGCCTGATCTCGCCGGTGCAGCCACGGGTGTTACACGAACTTTATTAATGACTTATCGATCATGCATGCCGGGTAGGCCGGTACACGAACAACCCGTATCATCGATCGTTTTAATTTTTATAAGAAAAAACACGCATGCATGCTTCCCGCTGCCCTTTTTCTTCTTGCATTGGGGTGTTTAATTCCTGAGAAAAGGTGAAAAGTGAAGTGAAAAAGTCACATCGGATACTGTAGCACTTTTTATTTCTTCGTAGTAAATATTGTCCTACCGTGACCTAACTAGGCTCAAATGATTCGTCTCGTCGTGTACATCAAAACCATGCAACTAGTTTTTTTATTTACCCATGTTTAGTACTCCATGTATAAGGAGAGAAATTTGATGTGATAGGTGAATGTAAAGTTTGGAGAGAGAATTTTTGAAAGTTTGATGATTTGACCAGGAAGTAAACAGGGCCAATTGTGACATGGCAGGAGCAACAAAAGAAAAAGAAACAGGAAATTAACGCTGACCGTGACAATGGGTGCGACATGCCTGCCCAGACCCAGAGATTAAACGTAGAGAGAGCGGCTGCGTGCGTCCGTGTCACTGTGCGCATGCAGCAAGCATGCCACTATAGCAATGGGGTATAAGTGAGTGAGGCCAAGAGATCGATCGATCGATCGATCAATTCAGGCACTGCTACTGTAGCTTTGGCGAAAAGTGAGAAGAAAAGGAGAGAAGAGCTCCAAAAGGCAAGTACGTAGCTGACACGCTCATGCTCATGCATGCTGCATCGATCGATTGCTACACGCCTAGCGACACACAGCACGTACAAGGCCGGATAAGCTCCTCGCTATGCTAATAATCTCAGTAGCCAGGGCGCCACTGCACCACAGTCTACAGGGCTAGCTACAGGCCGGCTACAGTCCTATATATTCTGGCTTGTTGCAATGCTTGATCGAGCTCGAGTCTCGAGAGATGGATGAGATCGCATTGGCTGGCCGGCTCCACGGCTTGTTTGCAAAGCAAAGGAAATGGATCAGCATAGTACTTCACGTGCGAGCGCTCTGCTGCAATGCTCTGCCGATGGATGAGCTCTGAGCAGCAGCGCGCGGGGTGTGTGTGTGTGTGCAGAGAAATGACACCACGCTGCTGCTGCCTGCAGGCCGACTCTGCTGGCAGAGATGATGCGTGGCGTGGCGTGATGAGTTGAAAGCAGCCTGAGAACTGAGTGAGATCACGCGACGCAAGCGTGCGTGTTGGCTGTGGATTTGATCGCACGTACGTACGCCCTGGCGCTGGCCGCTGTTTCGTTTTCTTTGCTTTCACCCTCCGCTTTGCTTTTCCAATACGAATGAATCGGCCGGGGAGAGGCGCGCGTGCCTCGGCAGGGCAGTGATCAGTGCCGCTAGAAAACCTCGCTGCACGCAGCTAGCTACTGCATACGTGCACGCGTGCTCAGCTGACCTCAGGGGCTGAGCTGGCTGTTTTTTCAAAGTTTTTTTTTGAGAGGTCATAGAGACACGAGAAGTCCCAACTGAATTTCATTAAACCGAGATGTCGAACTAGTCGGTGATGATTTTGAAGCAAAGCACCTTACAAAATAATTAGGGCGTAAATAGCATGACTTCCTAGTGCTTTGAATTATCTTAAAGGCGAAATAGTGGCATGACCCGTGAGACTGACTTTTTTGCTGTTATATATTCAGACATATATATTCCCTGTACCTGTACTGTTTAGAATTAATAAGAAAATTTCTATGGGTGCCAAATACATGTACCGTACTAAATCAACGAATTTCTGTGGGTGCCATTTACATGCCATGTACTGTACTGTAGTTTATTTACTGCTTGTTATCTAAGTTGCAAATAAAAAGATTCAACATCAGTTTTCAAATTGTCCTTGTTAATTTTCAATTCATTGGCAGGCAAACAATAAGTATCAAAATGAACCACCAAATGCACTGGATATATTTAAGGACTTACACTACAGCAACAAGAAAGGGTTCACTCCTACAGTTCAAGCGGCTATTGTAAGTAAAGTCAAATTTAGTGCACAATCAAATGATACCTTAGTTCCATGTATGTCATGATCATTTACCTATCTATCTCATCCATTCCTAGGTTGAAATTGAGGACAAGATAAATGCTCCTGCAGATGATGGTGAGGAACCAAAGGATGTTGCTGATGTTGTCTTTGAGGTTCTCAGTCACAAGACAAAGAAGAACAGCTTTCTGACAAATGTGGGGATGAAAAGGTCATCTGCTAGTGAGGACAATGCTGACATTCAGCGTGAGCTAGAAGCTGAATTGGTGGCAGAGAAGCAGATAAACAATGATCTTAGAGAGACTATGAAGACTCAACAAGTGCAGATGGATGAGATGATGAAGAAAATGAAGGAAGCAGAAGCTGCAAGGGCAATCCAGGATGAAGAGATGAAGAAAAGGCAAGCTGAGACAGATGCACTGATTAAGGGCTTGATTTCCATGCTTCCTGCATGTCTCACAAAAAGTTAAAGTTGTGTTTGGCTTACCAGCTGCAGTGCCAAGGCTGCTTCTATGGTCGATGCATTTTGGCAAGTGGTGCTTTTGGGTTACTTGACTTAGATTGGTCCATGAACTAATGCAAGTGGTGTTTGAACTTTTGTGAATTGGTATGTGAACCTTTGGCAAGTGATGCCTGAACCTTTGGAAGGTGGTGCTGCAGCTACTTTTAATGCTTTTGTTAAATGTAATGATCTGTGACCTGCTCTTTAGATCAGCTATGACTGTACTGTGGTTATGTGGGCATGGTGTCCATTTAAATTTGGATTTGAATATTTCTAGCAAAATTTAAATTATGTTGTTTCATTATATTTGTGATGATAAGATGTGACAATCAGTGACGTTTTATATGTGCTGTCAGTTTGAAATTTTAAATTCGAATTCCAAAATGTGAATTCAAAAATTTGAATTTAAATTTGAATTCATAATTTTGAATTTAAATTTGAATTCAGGCCAAATCGTCATTGCACGTGGGCTAGCCCACTAGTATGGGACAATTTGCACGTGGGCTGGCCTAGTAGTATGGGCTTAATTAGAAAAAAAAAGAATGGGCTTAGTAGCCAAACACCATGAAGAAAATTGGGCCTCTAAAATGGGCCAGAGCAGGCTGGCTGACGTGGCAAGGTGCTGCCATGTCAAATCCATCATCACTAAATGATGTGGCAAATGCTGACGTGTAACACACTTCCATGACGTTTCAATTCATCATAATAGGCTTTGACTGTTATTGTTGACCATACATTCCATGACGATCACACTTCTCAATCCATGACCTTTTTGTTAGGTCTAGCAAATCTATGACGTGAGATACATGACGAATTTTTTGATGGTCATAGCAAGTTGACTATGACGAATTTTCGAGTATCTATGACCAAAACAAGCGTCATGTAAAGCAGCATTCCTTGTAGTGTAATTAGGGCGTAGCCCTAGAGTACAAACAGGAATCAGAGATACACAACTCACGGACAAATAAAAAAAAAAGCCACGATATTATCTGAGAGACGACCACCGATCGTCGAAATAGCGCCACCATCACCGAGATAGCATACATGCTTGTTCGCCATGACCTTTGCATCCCACACCACCGCTCGTAGCTACGTTGTTCTGTTGTCCCGCTCCATCCGAGGGAGCACCAAGCAAAATGGGGACTAAAGGTAAAAGGTGGTGAAGGATACACAAACCAAAGCTCATCGGACACGACAGTCTTCCTTCGAGCTGATGGAGACATCATACAGTACATCTAGGCTCCACATACTGCCATATAACGCCGCTTAAGGTAAGAAAGCCTTGAACCACCAGGCATTTGATCTTCTGACACCAAGTAGAACATCGAAGAAGCAGAGGCGCCAGAGGAGGGCACTCATCGGGCCACGACGATAGCCAACACCCAATGCCAACCATTTTTGTGAAGGGTATGAAGGAGCAAAGAAGGCACCGTCATGACGTCTATAGGTAGGATGCGGCTTTGTTGATGCCGTCGCGGATCATCTGATAGAAACCGAATCAGGGTTTGCACCCTGGAAATCCCTAGGTCGCGGGAAGGATAGGAGCACGAAAAAGCCTTCAGGAGGGAAATAAAGTGGCGCCCGAAGGCATCGCCTTCTGGCTTTCACTAAGGGTTTGCCTACCCTGTGCGTGGAGCACCGTGTGATCCTGCACTAACAACGACACCCCCAAGTCCCCACCAAGGCATGCCTGGGTGCTCGAGGAAGGTTGATAGTAGCAAACGGGTGTTGTAGCCATGGCAGCCGAGGACTCGAGTTCGTCGAGCCCACACGCCCTCTCGGATAGGGGTAGCAGTGCGAGCTTCGCCATGCCTATATTTCACACTTATTCGAGAGGGCGTGTGGGCTCGATGAACTCGAGTCCTCGGCAAGGCTAATGTAGTAGCCGACACCCTGAGCCAAAAATCCTACAGACCTAAGAATGCCCGCCTGCAAGAAGAGATGGCATGATTGAATGTAGTACATCTATCTTGGAACGGCCAGCCCCGCGCATAGAGATCAGGTTGCCCACAAAAAGAGGAGCTGAAGCGTCCCCTCGAAAGAGAGAGAACTAAATGTGATACAAATACCAGTTTCAGGATGGTGGTTCACATTATTACAACAGATGGTTCCGTAATTTGACAACATTACGGGTGACGATGGCACTATAGGGCCACTACGAACAGAACTAAAGCTAGACTCCAGATAAAAAGATTGACAACAAAGAGATCTTCATCAGAGTGGAAATCCACGCAGCTTCAACCGGGTGACCCTAACACACAGGCAAAGGCTGGGTGCAGAACGAACCCCTATGCAACATCGTCAGGCACAAAGTCTGGATCTTCCTCTGTAACAAATTAAGCAAGGGTGAGTACATACGTACTCAGCAAGCACAAATACATCCACGCAAGGAATATAACAGAAGCATGCAAGGAATATAATCAAGGACGGGTTCATGGTTTATTTTGCAGCAAAGCTAGTTTTACAAATGCAAGGGTTCATTTTACAAGGGTTTACACAAACATTCTCTTTATTGCATCAATAAACATAGTTGTCTCACATGGAGACCAAGGTATTGACGCTACCGGACTTCCCATCCGTCGTAGCCACTGCCAGAGTCTTTCCAAAACAACTCACACCATAACTCATTCCCATACCGAAACCAAGGGACTAGTGAAGTGACCAAGCCGTAACTCACCCAATACCGTGGACACAGCTATCCGATAGGTTTTAACTCTGCAGAGGTGTACACAACCACAAGTAGGGTACCACAACATGAACACCTTAGCGTCAATGCAGATCCATCAAAGCCATTACCCACCATAGTTAAACCAACAAGTTACTACAAAAGCGATGAGGGGGTCAGCAACCTACCAGCGAGGTTATACCCAGGGGCATACTTCACATAGACCGTATCCCCGGCTCCATGGCCCTCTGTTGCTCACCAGCACACCACATAACCAATAGCTTAACTAATGAGATTTATGTTAGGCCGTTGCCACATACACGAGTGGTGGTACAATAAAATGGGTTAGGCTAGATGACACATCAACATCATCCCAAAACTATGACACGATAGACATCTCCCACCATGCTCAACCACACGGGTTCGAGCTCACCTCGGCATTTCACACAAGAAACACCGTTTGTCTCATCCCACACGGATACTCATTTTATTCACCAAAATCCACTTTTCTTTTTAAAGCACACACGCAGTTGCTATTGTAAACACCAAGTGATTTTAATGGAGAGTATAACAGTAAACCAGAAAACATTCCTAAGCATTTCTAGCAGTGACTAACATTCAAACAGAGCATTGTCATATTCAAACATTAATCTAGGTTGTCAAGGAAACAGTCATAGAAATCAAGGAGTGGCTATAGAACCGGGTTTAGCAGTAAATCATGCAGGTCTTATAAAACAGGCCATAGGTTGTGTTTATAAAATCTGGGACAAAGTATGCATCAAAGGATGGGATTGCACTTGCCGTTTCCCAACCCTCGGGGAGTTCCTGCCCGGGGTTCTGGTCTCCAAGCTCCTTCCCGTAGCCCTGCTCCTCCTCGAGTCCTTCCTCGTTCACAGCGGAGTCTACGGCACACACAAGCAAGCACACAATAAATAATAGAAATAAAGTTTTTGCTGAGCTCAGAAAGAAAGAACAGAGAGTGGATAGAAAACGATGGAGGGAAGATTATTTACCGACGTGGACTGGATGGTTTGGTGGAAATATACTTGTGATTATTGTGGTGGAGTTTGGGGTCAAACGGAATTAAAATGATGCATGAAGTGATGGGTTGAAGGGGTGTTTAGGAGCTGTTTTAAGAGGATAAGGACCTAACTGTAAGATCATAGAGAGAGAGAGAGAGAGTTATGTAGCTCCGACGGCGGGTTGGAAAATAAGAAAGGTCAGGGGGTTATTGGCAAAAGTGCCTTTCTTCCTCGCGAAAGAGAGAGAGAGAGAGAGAGAGAGAGAGAGAGAGAGAGAGAGAGAGAGAGAGAGAGAAACAGAGAGAGAGAGAGAGAGAGAGAGAGAGAGAGAGAGGCAGGGGAGCGCCGGCGGCCGTCGGCGGCGCCGGCGCCGGCGATTGGAGCAATGGCGGTGGCCGGGAGCAGGGAGAAAAGAGAGAGGGGGTACGGCGAGTTCACCCATGCCCTTACCTCAGGTAGAGCTGCAGCGGGGAGGGCTGCCCACGAGGCCAGAGGCGGCGGCGGCAATGGCGGTGTGGTGGCGGCGCTGCGGCGGTGGAGGGGGGTGTGAGCTGATCGGCTGGTGAGAGGGAGGTGATGGAGGAGAAGCTGAGGGGCCTATTTATAGGCGCGGGGGTGAGCCGAGTGGGGCGGGCCGACGAGAGGGGGTCGGTCGGGCGGCAATGGAGGCCGGCGGCAAAACTAATGGCGCTTGGCGCGATTCGCGCGGCGATGGCACGGCTCGACGTCGTTGTGGTGGAGCAGTGCGGCACTGTGGTGGAGCTGTGGCATGGGCCGCCGAGTATGCGTGGAGCGCACGGCGTGGCGCGGACAGGAGTGGCGTCGTCGGCACGGCGAGGCGTGCAGTGGCGTAGCGGCAGCAAGCTTTGTGGCCGGTGCGGCTTGCGTGCGGCGCTTCGGCTTGGTGCGGTGGGCGGCATGGCAACGACACGGTCGGCGCAGCAGCGGTAGGCGGCGAACGGCGAGCGCGGCACGGCATGCAGCAGCAGCAACGAGCGGCTAGGGGAGGCACATGGGGCGGTGGCGCAGCGAAGTGGCGCAGCAGTGATGTAGTGACGAGCAGGGCAGGTGGACGGCGATGTTCGCGTGGACGGTGCAGCGGTGCAGCGATGGGGAGGACAGATGGTCAGTGGCAGGGTGGCGGCGGTGCGCGTGTGGGCACGGCAATGCAGCCACGGTAATGCAGCGGTGGCCGGCGCAGGTATGGCAGCAGCACAGTGGCGAAGCTCGGTGGTCGGCACGGCAAGCCCGCGGTGGGGTCGGTTGGTGCGGTGACGGGAACGTTGGCGAGCAGGTGTAGGGCACGGCAAGCCCGTGGTGGGGTCGGTTGGTGCGGTGACGGGAACGTTGGCGAGCAGGTGTAGGGCACGGCAGGGGAACGGAGGTAGCACAACGACGAGCAGGGGAGCTCGGCGCCAGGGAAGAACAGAGGAAGAATGAAAGGAGGGAAAAAAGAAAAGAGAGGGGAAAGAGAGAGGGGGAGCGGGATTTGCGGCGGAAAGCCGACGACGGCGTTCGGTCAGCGACGGTCGGGCCCGACGGTCGACCCGAGAGCGGGTGACGCGGGACGGAAAAGGCGGGGTGGTGACAACGAGGGGAAAAGATTCGGGTGGGGAAAACGGAGCTCAGGCGGTAAAAGATTTTGAAAACATTTTTACCAGGTGATTTACTGGAGATAAAAACGCGGGCGTTACAGGAGCCGCGAGATCCGCCCGCGGAGATGGCTAGTCACTGCCGCCGAGGTAGTGCTTCGTCGGGGCCGTCAGCCCGCTACTCATATGACGGTGAGCCAGACAGATGCACCACTGCCCCGAGATCTAAGAAGCTGACAGGGCCAATGCTGCATGCTTTTTTGGAGGAGCAGCCAATAGATCCAGCCACTATGGACATCCATCCGGCCACGCGGCACCTGAATCTAGCCACAAAAACAAGAGATCGATGGGATCTTGAAGAAGAGGCCGGATTGGAGCTACGAGAAGGAAGGGAAGGGGTAGGGAGGGAGCATGTAGGAGGTTGCCTCTTAGCACCTCCCGCTGGCCGCCGCTGCGCTGGTCGCCGTCATCGGTGGGCAGCAACAGCGGCGATCGTGTTGACCTGTAGAGGTGCGGGGGTCGGCAGTTGGGCGGTCGCCCTCGAGTCGCCTATTGAGGGAGATGACGCGAGGGAGAAGACGTGTTTCTGTCTTTGTTCCAATTTTTTCCAAAGTATTGTGGCCAGAGCAAATCTTGTTAGTATTACACTGTCTTTCAGGTCCATATTTTGGTAAGAGTTGAGCACGTCAAGTACATACATAATCACTGGTACTATTTTGTTAAGAGTTCTGTTGTACAATACTATGTTGGGATCTTAGGTTGTCTGCATTTGGTCCGTTAACCATTCCTCTATCTCTCCCTCTAGTATCCATTTACCGTAAAAACTTCTGCATCGAGCTATGGTAAGCCTTCTGGTAAAATAGAGGAAGGCTCTCATTTTGCTATATTCAGCACGCTCCGAGTATACGCTTCCTTCTCTTCGCACCGTCTACCCTAACCGCTCAGCCCGCGCCCCTGCTGCCCTCGCTGTCGCTTGACTCTTCTTCCACCACCGTTGCACCGCCTCGCCTCATCCCCAAGGTTGGCATCATGGACCCGCACGGCCACCGCTGGTCCTCGTTGGTCACCGTCTCGAGGAACCCAAGCCGGCCAACGTCCTCATCATCCGCGAGGAGGAGCCGCCGTCATCCTCACCGCGGGCGGGCCACCTCCTCGTCGTTGTCTACGATCTCCTTTTGATCGCTGCAATGCTTCCTTGGTGCACCACTGCTCGGCCACCCACCATCGGCCCTGGCCAAGATCTGCGTGGAGGTAGCAGGGGCGGCACGGGAACGTGATGCGGTGCTCCTTCCCGGTCTCAATCTAGATGGAGTCCATCGGCGGCGCCTGGAGCACCTGTGCAACGACCGCTGGAAGGAACCTCGGATGTCCTTGGGGGCTTGGTGGGGTGGTTGGGCTGGGCATTGGGCACGATGACGAGGAGGTGGGCGACGGGGGTGGCCAGGGTGGAGCGGCGGTACCGAGAGTTGAGGAGGCACAACAGGGAGAGAAAGACGAGGAGGAGCACGAAGGCGACGCCGACACCGATGCCGACGAGCTCCTAGAGGTGGCCATCGATGAAGTTGCGCCGGAGGAGAAGCCGCCATCGCTGTTGCTACAGCAACCGAGGAGGCCGACGAGGATGGCGAAGAGGAGCCTCCCCATGGCGTTGGCAGTCGCCGCTGCGACCGAGGTGGTCACCGCCACTACTGCTGTGGGCGCCGGCACGGGTAGATGAGCAGGTGCTCGGGGCCCGGGGATGGAGGGGGAGAGAAGAGAGAGTGACCGGGAATGGAGGGACGAAAAAGAAAAAAAATATGACATGTGGGTCCCACTAGCTGAAGGATAAGAATAGAATATGACGGGCGCGGAAGATATTATTATAGAGGATAGAATCTCGATGAACAGAACCGATTGAATAATTCTTTTAGAGAGGATGAAAATAGAGTATGGCAAATGCGGATAACCCTTGATGCTTTGCTGGTCTGCCGCTGACACGGCTAGATGAGTTATTAATTGGGTTTTTCTACTATAGACAATTCATGTACTACTGTTTGACATCACGGGGACTGCTGTAAATCGAGGCAGGCCGGGCTCTGATCTGGCCCTTGAGTACACTTCATTCTCTCACTCTCTTTCTCTCTCCTCCGCTACTAGGGCCTTGTTTAGTTCAAAAAAGAAACTCCTAAATTCACTATGTAAGAAGAAGATTCCCCGTCATATCAAAATATCATAACATGCATGAAGTATTAAATGTACATGAAATAAAAAACTAATTGCACAATTTTGTTGTACTCTGCGAGACGAACATTTTGAGCCTAATTAATCAATTTTTGGACAATTTTTCACACATACAAACGAAATGCTACAGTGGCGTAATGATTACGAAGTGATATCATGCTCTCAAATTCACACTCCAAAATCTAACATTTAAACAAGGCCTAGCAGTATCTGCCTACATGCAATTCCAACCCCTTGTTATAAATGCGATTCAATTCCTCTGCCTCTTTCGCTCGCTAGAGTACATCGCGATTTGTCAGTAGTGCTACTCCATTGGCTCTCCAAACGTGCGACTGTGTGAGCGTGTTTTCTCTTCATTTCATTTTTTTAATTACACAATACAACGCAGACGCTCACACACACGCACGCACACTTACCCCTATAAATACACGTACGCAAACCCTACCCCTATGAGCACCTCCGAAGGACTGAGCAGAGCACCGGCAGAGAGATTTCCGAAGTCATCATTGGCACCTCGTTGTCGACGGGAACGCCGCTTACCACTTAACGCATAGCGCCGGTAAATCCTGGTAAATTCCAGGAAAAGGTGCGAGCACCAGGATTTAAACCCTGGTGGTGGGTAGCATCCAACTGGACCGTCCTACCATTGGACTAAGTCCAGTCGCTCTCTTCATTTCATTTGATCATTTCCTACCGCGTACTTGCGTCCTCCTAGGCACCGGGGCCCAGGCCCACTACAGTTTCCACGATACAACAAATACGAGTACATCATGCAAAAGATATGATCTTCCTTTAACGGAATAGATGGATACGTACTAGTATCTATCTATGTCTTGACAGTTCCTAGCTAAATATGGTACCTTCATCGACTACCCTTGTAATAAGGTTTTCAAATTCTCGGATAAATTGCGGACACAAGTAACTGTAGCTATCATTTACGGAGTACGTTCAAGTGCAATTGTACCTATGTTCATCGAATACCCTTGCAATACGATTATATTTTGAATCGAAATCGTCTGTTCTTGGATGATGAAACGAGGATACATTGTATATATACAAGTAAAAACGTATATGACTGTAGCTATCATTTATCAACATGTAAGGTACTGCCAGAACCATATATAGTGCATGGGGGCCGTTACCATATATGTGCCTCCTTGGAGAGGACAGGTAGGACGAGTGTTATTTGCAAATCAGAGTGCTTTATTACGGTGGACTTCCTTTGATTAGTGTGTACTAGCTTATCCTTTTTTTCTACTCAACTTTTTGCTTAGTTTGGAGACAAACCCTATATATTCACACTATCCACGTGTTCGACTGGCTAGTGGCTGGTGCTGATCTGTGCTGAGTGAAAAATACAGTTGATTGATTGGTTCGTGTTGATTTGTGTTAAGAGAAAAATACTGCTAATTGGATGCTGACAAGCTAAGCAAACAGGTTGTATATATATGCATTCTCTTCGTATTTTTTTTCTACGGCACTGAAGCATTTAACGATGCTTTACCTGTCTCACAATGTTAACTGCCAAAATAGCCCGTTGCAGGGTAGCAGCCTGCAGCAAGCAGAATTCGACTGGAAGTCGAGAATATAGACCGGAATAAACATTACTTGCATTTACGATAGACGAATAGAGTATAGCAGTTGCATTTTCTTTGAGGCCCGTGAGTTTACGAGCTGTGTTCGTACGTACGCGTACATATATGCATACTGCATTGAATAAAGATATAGTTTCCTGTTACTGTCATGAGACATAGTAAATATTCATTGTATCGTACGCATGCGTACATGTTCTTGAATATTATATTAAAAACAAACAAGAGTAAAAAGTTTTTTCTTTCAAATTCGTTTGCTGTGGGAATATAGGAAACATCTAGACTTTATTTGCATATTTATAAGCCTGTGTAAGGTACCGTCAGGGAAAAACCATATGGATTCATATTATGGTTGAGTGGGACCATTGGCAATTTACCATATACGGAGTACAGAGGCATTGTTGAGGGAATCAGGCAGTAGGATACTAGGCTGTGCTGTGTAAATGTCGACTGGACGAGTGTTTCAGTTCGACTACCCGTTTGGAGCTAATGAACCTGTGCAAATTGAATCGCATTTTGTGTGTGCAGTTCTTTTGGATTTTACTAATGGATAATTAAATAAACAGATTACGTACAATAAGACTGAAAAGTGGTCCGTTAAAAGAGGATATCATGCACAAAAAATCAAATATCTGTCGGTAAAATATACGGATCAAAATAAGACTGAAAAGGGTGCCTTCGAATTTGTTTGATTCAAAATTTGAGGCGGGGAATCTTGGAAGCAATTGCACTTTGCGTATTTACTACCACCACTACTATTCCACTTCAATGCTCACCGGAGGCAGAGGGAAAGTCGTTGCCTGCTGTGTACATAATCCGCGCTACAATTAATTGCCCTCTTAATTCAAAAAGATGTGTTTTAACTCCATTCTCATTGATTAGCTGAAAACCTGAAAGTTAAATCTCTTACAGGGCTACCAAGGCCTAGTAGCCTACCATGCATGTCTGTTCGGGCGAGCAGCTGATAATTATGTCCGTGCAAATACAGCATACGGATCCGAAGTGAACATCTTTCACTAAGGCATCCTCCTCTAATGGTAAAGGTCAATACCTAGCTCCACTCTAAGAAACCGCTACTTCAATGATCTAGCTTTTAGCATAACATAAATGATCCCACATGTCATCCTTACATAATCTCAAAATACGTGTATAAGACTATCTTTTGATCAACTATTCATGAATTAAAAAATTCTATGAGCTAGCCAGCCATTGAATGTGGCCTAGGTCCAGTTTAGTTCTCAAATTTCACCCCAAAATTCATTATAGAAAAAGAAGATTCTCATAGTATAAAAATATCGACACATACATGGAGTAATAAATATCGATGAAACCAAAACTAATTGCATGGTTTTGTTGTACTTTGCGAGACGAACATTTTGAGCCTAATTAATCAATTTATGGACAATTTTTTATACATACAAACGAAATATTACAGTGTCGTAATAATTACGAAGTGACCCCCAAACCCCAGATCCCCGCCCCTATTCCGCATCTAAACACGGTGCTAATTCCCCGTCCTGCAAGGGAAGCAACATCTTTTTTATTTTTGTAAGCATTTGGTAGGATGGGCATCACCTTCAGTTCGCGTCTAGTTCCATCACAAAAGCAAAAGAGAAAGAGAAAGGCATGAGGGGCAAAAAAAAATTACAGTAGTTTTGCTGACCTGATGGGTGTTCTGCTGCCAAGAACATGGGAGTGATCTGATGGCTTGCCTTGGCGGCAACGACCATCAATCAGGCCGGGCGAGACAGGCGAAGCAGGCAGCTGACACGCATGGGCTGCCCGGCTGCTCGATCTGCTCCCGCAGCAGCATTGCAGGTCATGGAGCTCAGCTGGATGAGAAATCCCGCATGCATTTGCTTTGCTCGCAAAGACAAACAAGCAGTAATTTTCTAGTACTCCGTACGGAGTATTACAATATATTTACACCCTTTTAAAAAAACAGTATATTTACAAAATGTAGTGATTTTATGAGGGTACCGAATTACTTTTTAATAAAAAGAATCTACAAACAGGATTGAGTATATTCTGAACATCAGTGGAAGTCCAAATCTTGTGCAGATGATCTCGATCGTCCGAAACATCTATGTTTCCTCACAATCATAGATTCACAGTCTCCCCCCAAATCCCACATGCGCGTGTGCCAGTGTTTCAGCAGCCGCCATGATTAAAGAGACCGCATGCCCGTCTCCATTCACTCGGATAAAAAAAAACAAGGGAGGGAGATGTGATCCTCTGCGTATTTTCAGCGATAGTGGAGCTAAAAATCTTTGTTTGGCTATTTTCAGCGATAGTGGAGATCTTAGCTGTGTATGACAGGAGCACCATGCAAGCATGAACCAACCAATTACCACTTTTGCCATCAAGCAGCAGGGAGGCAGCAAATAACAATGCATACACAGATTTAGCCCAAGCGTGCCGTTGCCAATGGCAATGTTTTTTTTTTGATAAGGGCGCACGTTTTCCTGGTGCACCGCTGCCGTGCGACGCATGTGTATGTGTACACACATTGGGATACTGCGTAGTCCTACGCCGTACGTGCCGGGATCGTTGCGGCGGTACAGAATTTTTGGCCTCCCAGGACGAGGACACGTCAGGTGATTCAAGCTCCGGGCAGGTTTGGTTTGTATTTATTTTCGTATGTACAAAGATTCGAAAACAGAGGCTCGGCCACAGGAAATCATGTCCGTTGCTGATGAGATAAAATGAATGAAACAAAAGAATTTTAAAAAGATCACGGGCGTGGGTGCAGACAAGAATGCACGGACGTTTTCATCCTTCCTCAAAGTACAGAGGAAGCCATGTCTGCTACTCTAGGCCCTAGGAGGCCTAGGCAGCCAGAAAGCCGAGCACACGCCCGTGCAGACCATCTCCTTGGTCCTTGCATTGATGATCTGATCCACTGTGTTAGCTTGAGCAAAAACAAAATATGAAGAAGCACATCTGAATTTTAGTCGAATTTGCAAATGCAAGGAAAGAAACCAAGGGACGACGGCCCTGTTTGGTTGTCTGTTGGCTAGTGCTGGTTTTTGCTGAGAGAAAAATACCGCTGGCTGGATAGTGACCGGTGGCTGGTACTGGTTTTTTTATTGAGAGAAAAACACAGCTGGTTGGTGACTGATAATCCAAACGAACATGACGGACATTCGTCTACATTTTTGTGTACAGAAAGTGAAATTCCTACCGCAGGAGCAACGTGTTCTGCCTGCCTGCACGTATACGTCTGTCTGTACAGCATTGTGCGTTGCTGTCTCTCTGCTTGCATTGTGCATGAGTGCTACTCCTCCTTTGATTGCCTTGGCCCTCTGTTTTCTCTCTCTGAAAGAACAAGGAGAACCAAGGAAGAATTGCTGGCCGGGATTGGGTCGCCGCATGCTCCCCTGCCTCCCTGCACACCCACACATGATTGATTGGTTTGGTTTGGTTCGGTTGGTTCCACTAGAGAGGGCCATGCACAAACCCAATGCGCATGTCCGGGCTCAGGACATGTTTCAACTGCTACCCTAAAAAAGACAGAAAATCGGGTGTCATTTTCTCATACACACACCATCCATCACATATCCATCCATGATCCATCTTCTTCATTTTTTTTCATTGGCCTTGTTTAGATGTTAGAGTTGGGAGGGTGAATTTGGGAGTATGATGTCACTTCGTAACCATTGCACCACTGTAGCATTTCGTTTGTATTTGTGAAAAATTGTCCAAAAATTGATTAATTAGGCTCAAAATGTTCGTCTCGCAGAGCACAACAAAACTGTGTAATTAGTTTTTGATTGCATCTACATTTAATACTCCATGTATGTTATGACATTTTGATGTGATGGAGAATCTTTTTTTTCATAGTAAATTTGGGAGTGGAATTTGGGATCTAAACGGGGCCATTGCCTCCTGCTGCTGAAGACTGAGTGGCAGTTATCCTGGTGAGCTGAGATCAGTCACAGCATCAGCAGCGCCGACAGCAGCTGCGGATGAATTAAGCATGGATGGATGATAAATTCATAACAAAACCTACCCAGCACATCCAAATCAATGCCGCCATCAGCAATCCGAACAGTGACCCTGAGAGCCACAGCACATGCAGGCCGGCCGGCCTCTGCCGCGTCGCGCCATCATGCATACACGCACACCGTTCCAAAATCCCGGCACAGAACTCAATAAAAAGAAGCTATCCATAACGACAGCTCGATATTGCATTTCAGCATTTGTAATGCTACTACTAGGGCTAAATAAAGTCAGGGCCTAAAGTCAGAGGCACCGGCCAAGAGAAACAAGAAATGGAAATAGTCTAGGATTTTTAGCTTTTCTTCAGGGAGGGAAAAAAAATAAGTGCAGTGCAGTTGAAAACTTGAAATCACCTACAGTACGATGCATGCCTGCTTGCTCCCCTACCTTATGACAAAGCACCGGAAAAAGAAAGGAAAAAAAAGATGATAATAATCTTGACATGTTCTCTTTTGTTTCGGTTCATTCATTCACTCAATCTCCCTGGTTGCTGCTCGGTCGATGGAATTAATGGAACAGTGAAATGGCGATCGATGATGCGGTTGGTTTGCTAATTGGCTAGGTTACCAGGACGACGGGATCAAGAATCACCATGGACGGACACAACTGCATAGTGCTCGATCAGATCACCTTCTTCTCTGTCAGTCGCTCACTCGAGCTTGAGCGACGGCGGTGGCGGCGAGGCGGGCCCGACGGCCTGCGGCGGCGGGGGCGGCGGCATCAGCCCGGCGGGCATGTGGTGGTGGAGAGGCATCTGCGGCGGCGGCGGCGACGGCGACGGCATGGCCTGGTCCGCCGGCGGCGAGGCCTCCGCCGGCGGGCGCTGCTTGGATGCTCAGAGGCATCACGTACTGGCGGTGGTGGTGGGCGTGACCGTGGCCCGGCGCCGGGAGCGCCGCCGGAGGCAGCGCGCGTGCCGCGGCGTAGGCGGCGTACGGGTCGGCGGCGGAGACCAGGAGCCCGCCGCCGGCGCCGGCGCTCTTGGCGTGGTGAGGCAGGGCGGGGGCGAGGAGGCGGCGGGCGGCGCGGTGGCCGTGGCCGTGGCCGACGGCGGCGTACATGACGTCGTCCTCGTCCTCGTCGCCGTCATCCGTCTCCTTGCGGTGGAAGTTGCGGTGGCAGCCGCAGGCGGAGCACTTGAGCGCCTCCAGCGAGCCCTCCTCGCCGCTCGGCATGAACTCGCCGCACCCGTCGGTGGCGTTGCCGCCGATGGCCGCCGCGTGGTTCTTCAGGCACTCGCGGTACTTCACCGCTGCGCCGCCGCCGCCAATGCCGCGCTTCTTCGCGGAGCTTTCCATGTCCTCCGCCGCCGCCGCCGCCGCCGTCGGCGACGGGGGCAGCGCCGGGGACTGGCCGTTGTTGTTGCTGTTGTTGCCGTGCTGCTCATGGTGCAGCTGCAGGGCATGGCCATGGCCGCCGGCGCCGCTCCCGCCGCCGCCGTAGGGCGAGACGTGCATTGGGATCGCGAGCTCGCCCTGCGTGCCAGAAAGATCCATGCCTGATCCCTCCTCGTCTCGGTGGCGCCGCTCCAGAGAGAAGATGCTTCTTGCTGCCGCCGCTGCTGCTGACGCTTCTGTTCTTCTCTGCAGCGGCACAATGGAAACCATGATGAGAGAACAAAGCAAGAAAAGGCCAATGGCGCCCAGAGCTCCCTCACTCCACTCACTCTCAAGGATAGATGGATGCAACAAAATTCTCAGTGTTTCTTGGGACTCTCAACACAGAAGGCACTAAAGGGAGGGGGAGAGAGAGAACAAAAAGGGAGGAGGGGGCTGCACTGAGAGAGGTGAGGTGCATGGTGGGGGATCTTGGGACCTTATCAAGAAGATACTGATGCTACTTGCAAAACCCAAGAGGGAGGAGGTAAGCATAAGCAAGCTGCTAAATTATAAAGCCATAGAATAATGCATATTGTTATCTGTGCTTGCTGCTGCCATGTCCTATACATCTATCTTGCCAGCTTCTTCTTCTACTACACTACTTTAATTTCTTGGGCTCTTCCCCATGACCCCATGCAAATGCAAAACAAGAGCACATACAACTTGGAAGGAATGGAGAGGAAGGAGAAGGTACTCACTCTCAGTGGCTATAGTGGAAGAAGGATGGATGGAAGGATGATGAACAGTGAGGCTGTTCTTACCAAAAGTCACCGGGGTTACTTTGAGATGCTTGTTACTACTGGCTCCAAGTTTTTACTGGTTACTGATATACTACTGCTTCTACGCTAGTGTATTTGTTTCACTCTCCCACTGGATGCATGTATGGGCTATGGACCAGCCCTTGACCCCTCTCTCTCTCTCTCTCTCTCTCTAATACTAGGCTTGGAACACAGACACTTCTCTCTCCTCCCCTTGAACCAAACACACACAGCAATAAGGACCAGAAGAAGCTATGAACCATGGAGGAGAGAGCTCTCTGAATGATGGTAGGGACTATGGTGACATATCATATCTCTCGTGCTGCTGCAGATGTTCTGTTTAATCCTAGTGCAGGGTTTGTTTGTTTGTGTGCCACAAGAGATTTTTCTCTACCGGACTGCTCCCTCGTGGAACGAGAGAGAGAGAGAGAGAGAGAGAGAGAGACCAAAAGCCAACCAACCTTGTTGCGTCAAGGGCTAATCGATTGGACAAAGGAGCAGGGAGGCAAGGACTCAGCCTTTGCAGCTTCCACCATTGCAGTGAGATGACTAGCGGGCTCGCTAGGGCACGCTAGCCGCTGCAATGTGCCGATAAAAGAAAACAAGGGTTAGGAAAGATGAGAAGGAGCACTTATGGACGAGACTTAAGAGAGAGATGAAGAGAATGAAGAGAAATAGTAGTGTCTGGTGCTTGCTTTGCTTTGCTTGCACTATCAGGAATCCAAGCTTACTTCAGAGAGGGATGGCAGAGGCAGTGTTCTGTTAGAGGAGAGAGAGAGAGGATGCCCAGCCTTGACTGTGATATTTCTGTTTTTGAGATCCAAAAGAATGATATTTTTCTTGTCCCTCTTCTCTCTCTCTGATTTTCTTTTGGCAGAGCGAGGAGAGAGATGACAGGTCTTCAAGGAAAAATAAGATGAGGTTAGGCACTCACTTAATGTTCTCTCATGGGTACCATGTTTTCACAAAAACCTTGTGTTCAGTATTTATTTCTCATGCATGATAGAGGGGTATTATCAATTCTATTGTCGGAGCCTATTCATTGTTTGCCTGATGATCACAAGCCATAACTACAGTGTTCCTATTTTTTGTTTTTATCCTTTACAAAACTTGACATATAGTTTAATCTAGAGATTAGTACTGTAATTGTTCTAGGAAATATCACAGCACCGCCAAAATCACAGATTAGCATAAAGTATAGAAAGTCATAGGATGGTAATAATTATAATAAAAATCATGCATGCTACGATTAAATGAAGCTTGTTTAGATATTTTATATAGAGATTTCTAATTTTCTATGAAACGAAACTACATGATATTTTTTTCATATTATTAACGGTGTGTTTAGTTCCAAAAAGGAAAGGTGAAAGTTTGGTGCAAAAGTCACATTGGACACTGTAGCGTACTGTAGCACTTTTCGTTTGTTTGTGGTAAATATTATCCTACCATGACCTAACTAGGCTCAAAAGATTCATCTCGTCGTGTATGCAATTAGTTTTTTTATTTATCTACGTTAGTGTTCCATGCATGCGTCGTTTGCTATATTTAATATTTCGATGTGATGGCGATGTGATATGGATATGATGAAAAGTTTGGGTTTTTAAGGGAACTAAATAGGGCCCTAATAGAATAAGTCCACCAAAACAGGCCAGAGGCAAAGTCTCTAATTGCCCATACGCCATACAATTCCATATCTTGTCACGTTAACAGGGCGGAAACATGCATGGCAACCAGCACAAAGAACAAACATATACATACAGATAAACTAATCTTTGGTGGTCTGAAGAATGCCACGCAATAGTTTGAGGAAGATATGTAGATCATGGGTGCCTCCATACCGTACCAGCTATTAGTGCAATAACAAAACAATTTACTAAAGAGTAGTCAGTACTCAGTAGTAAAAAAATGCTTCAAGCATCCATCATAGTGATATAAGAAACAGTGTTAGCAGCATCCGGCATGTAGTTTCTCAGCCATCAGTCTGTAGCAGAGCATAGTGGGTTTGTCTGTATCACACAGAAGTGTATCATTGTGCCTAAGAGTTGACCATACCACCCTGTCCTAACGGTACCCCACAATGACCACGCCACTAACCAATCATCTTATTCTTCCTTGAAATGTGCAACAACAGCAGGATTGCAATTTTGCAAGTCCCAAGGGTCAAAATGGCATGTAGCATAAAGTAGTGGTGCTAGCAACCAACATAACTCAGGTTAGGGGACAGATTTAGCTTGACACCTTTTGTTTTGGTCAGAGCCCCTGACTAGATTAGTTATATGATTACATCATAATCAAGACAAAGCCTATAGTCCTTAAAAAGAAATTCAGTTCAATTTAAATATGCTGCATGAGTACAAGATGTCATCTCAAAGATCCTCATAATTGGCCAGTTGCATGATTTGAGTTAGCACCTACTGCATCACCTTGGGGTGTGCAAAGGTTATGCATTTCTGTCTCAGTGGGGGTTTTACGGGAGTTTCATGGCATTAAATGTGCTGATATGGCAGAGGAGGGAGAGAGGGAAGAGTTTCATGGGATGTGAGAGGAGTTTCATCACAATGAAACTCATTTGGCACGGTTTCATAGATTTTGGTCTAGGTAACCGTGTGATGAAATCCTGCACTGAGACTGGCCTAAACCCAAAGCTTTGGATCCTGCAACTTTTATCTCTCTACCTGCTGCCTGAATGAAACAAGGCTGGGGTGTGCATGCCTAGTCCTATGCCTAGTCACTAGTGGATGAGTGAGTGCTCTTGTCCTTCAATGAACAAACATTCCTCTGCCTACCTAGAAAGAAAAGTTAAAATTCCCAAGTCTTTCTTTAACAGCACAAAGCTTCAGTTTAGGTCACATGATGGAATCAATGGGGATTAGATTATCACCTTGTATGGGAATTAGATTCCCCCTTTCCATGTGGGGAGGGAGAAAGGTCCTAATCACTTCTTTTGGTGGTGAATATTATAAAGTGCTGCTAAGCATGCAAAGTGCACACAGAATGATCTTTAAGGTACTATATACAAGACAGCCGACTTTTTCTTTCTATCAACTGAATGTCCCCCAACATCACAAGGAATGTTCATTTCTTCCTCCATGAGATCTTTAGAACAATATAAGGCTGGATGATCCAGGAATATCTCTCAAGGGAAAAAGATTAAAGGTGCATATATGCATCCTTAGCTTTCTCTGAATTTATTTTGCTCTTCTTTTTTTTTGTCTTTGCTTTCCTTTTCTTGTTCATGCAAGGTTTGGTTCATTCGTAGCCAAGACAGGCTCAGTTCCTGTACTGCAATTATGCGTATTTTTGTTTGACCTTTTGGTTTTCTCCCACCGGCCTTGCACATCACTATCACTTTTTCTTCAATATCTAGCTGCTTTATTCTCACTTAAACCTCATTCCAGCTACTTTTGCAGGCCTTCTGTGTAATTTTGTTTCTCATTTCATAAATTTCTGTGTCTGTTCTAGGCACTTTGTCTGCTGTTGTTTTTCTTTCCGAATATTGATGAAAAGTGACAGCAGTATTTTAATTGGGTATGTATATGTTGAGAATTTGTCAAATTATACTATAAGGATCCTAGAGAATTGAAAACGTTTTCTACCAAAAAATCCACCCCACCCTCTCACAGAGGCCCTACCTGTCAGATTTTTTTAGGGTGGGGGACGTGCGAAAGGTGGAAAAAACTTGATGTTCCAGGCGCTTTTAGTTCATTCTCCGCAAAACTTTTTTCACCCAACGTCCCGCGCGTACCCACCTCCGGCCAGGTGGGCCCCTAACTCCTCGTGTGCACACAATTATCCCGTATTGCTAATAGACAAAAGATTGAAGAGTTTTTCTTCATATAAATAAAGACCAACTAACTCGAAAAATAATGTGCCTCTAAATTTGAGAATAGCTAAAGCTCTATATACACACGTGCGTGCGCACGTGCAACCAGCTAGTATATATTTATATTTTCCTCTCTTGTTTATGATTATGACTTTATGTGAAGACACGGGTGATGAATGCATCATAGCAGACCAAAATTCCTATGGATATTCTTTGTAGATGCAAATTATTATGTTTTTTCTAAACTGAGGGTTGGAGTTATCATATCAACTAGGGACAAACATAAATTGTATTGGATTTACCAAGTGATGGTATCCATATGATCCGTCCAGCTAGCACAGTTTCTATATGGAACAGAATTTCCAAATCTGCTTGTATTTATGCCAAGTTGGCCTTGATATGGGCTCAAATTGGACTAGGACTAGTTAGGACTTAGCTTAGGTAATATTGGGCTGGGCTGTGGCGTAGTGCTCATGCTAATTGTTTTATATATGAGGAAACAAATAGTATAGCTCTAGAAATTCTATATAGTTTCCGGAAATTTTTTTTTAGTTTAATGGTTTCTGGTGTGTAAGATTCGTGCGTTCATGTTTCGACGGTAGAGAAGACGCATACACAGAAGCAAGATGACGCCAACATGCAATACCACATGGGAGATATAGCTGGCAAGAGGACTCAACGGTCATGCGTGGTGATATGAGTGGGAGACGAATGAAAACTAAACCTGTTACAAACTTACATTGATCTATTCTTTTAAATTATGCATCTGATTTAAGATACAACCAAATGAGATCCTTATGTTATCATAGTTTTAATTTTTGCATTTTACTATTTCAATATAGTAATTCAACCTTTTTAATATGTTAGTCCAATATTTGTAATATACTATTTTAACATTTTCTTAAAATTTTGAATTGTTTTTTCTAATTGTTGAATATGATATTACGAGGATTAGAAATAAAATAAAAATATAAGAAATATAAAACCTAAACATGCTCGTGAAAGGACCTTGATGTCACCTAGAGGGGGGGGGGGGGGAATAGGTGAATTCTGCAAATTGACAAACTTTTTCACACTGTCAGCACTGAAACCGGTCAGACCGGTTCCTAAACCCGGTCAGACCGCTTTGGTAAAGCGGTCAGACCGGTTTTCCACAGCTTCATGCACCTAGCTCCAAGCGGTAGTCTAGTTAAATCCGTTTGAACCCTGATGCTTTTTTTTTCCTTTTTTGCGAAATAAGCCCTGATTTCGACGTGTATGCAATATAATGGATGGACTGTAGTTCATCTATAGCTTGGACGAGCCACAAAGGCACTGCAACCAGCACCCCTCAAAGGAGAGGGGTATGGGGTATAAATACCCCACACAACCAAAACTAGCCGTTATAGCCGTTGGAAACCGGTCAGACCGGATTCCCAAACCGGTCAGACCGGTTTACGAACTATACTAGCCGTTACACCTGTCAGAGCCCCAAACCGGTCAGACCGGTTTCCCAAACCGGTCAGACCGGTTTGGGTCGAGCCAGCACCCTGAGTCACAAACCGGTCAGACCGGTTTCCCAAACCGGTCAGACCGGTTTGGGTCGACTCAGCACACAAATCCCAAAAGCGGTCAGACCGCTTACCAAAACCGGTCAGACCGGTTTTGGTCCCCTCAGCACACAAAGTCCCTAAAGGACTTCTCTCTAGAGGTTATCTCTCATGGGTTGATTCTATGAGCACTTTTTGGTGTATGCCAAGACAACTAATGTTGCATCCCTCTTGATAGTACGGCATTCCTAAACTCTAGATTAAAACAATAAATAGAATCTACCACTTGAGCTTGTAAATCTTCATTGATGCCATACTTGATTATTCTCAACTTTGAGGGCTTCAACATCTTCATATTGATGAGCACATCCATCTTGAGCCAATGACTTAGAATTCCCATTGTATGAAAGAATTCATAAGCCATTCCACTATATGATCAAATAAAGATTAGATGCTTCACATTGCTTCACTTGATATGGCTTGATCGACGTATAGAACCCAAACTAAGATGCTAGACCTTTCCACCAACAAAGTCCCTCGGCTACAAGACCAACTTGCCCTTCACCTTGTTAGGAACGTCACTACCATCTAGCTTGATCCCTTCCGTCCTCTCTTGCCAAATTAAGCTTTGCTTTGCATTGCATCATCATGAAATCCACATTGAAATCCAATTCTTCAATTGATTTGAATGTCTTCTTTGGTAATTGACTTGTCCATAAGCTTCAATGCACTTGAGACCATATACTATCCATAGAATCATGTCTCATTTTGAATGTAACCATTGCTATGGAACAAGCCCAAAGAAATCTCAATTTCTTCAAATGATTTATCCCAAAACTATTGACAAGTATCTTATCAAGTGAGACCAACTAATGTACTTAAGTCCTTGTCTCACTTGTCATTTCCAATCACTTGTCATTGTATGACTTAGTTGCATGGGATGATTACCACTTGTTTGCTTTCTTGTCTTTTATACAAATAATGAGCTTTCATTCTTCAACAATCATATTCTTTGAATATCCAGAAGAATAGAAACCTTCTCATATGCTTAAGCAAACAAGTTAAATGACTAATCATGTTGTCATCCAAAATCACCAAAACATATAAGTGCCTAGATGCACTTTCAATCTCCCCCTTTTTGGTGATTGATGACAACATGATTAAAGCTTACAAAAAGATATGAAATTTAAGCTCTAGATGACTAAGATATATGATGAGCTCCCCCTCAATATGTGCATTGAATAGAATTTCAAAAATTCGGCCTCAAATGCCAAGTTCACATATAATCAATAAAAATGAGAGCTCCCCCTATATCTTAGCATCCATATGTGCAACAATTGTGTGTGACATAATAAAAACAATGTGTGATGCATATGACATGTATAGCACTCAATAAAACAAGAGAAACTCATGCTTGCCGTCACGGGCCAAACCGGTCAGACCGGTTTCACCCCGCTGCCATGGGCCAAACCGGTCAGACCGGTTTGGGAAACCGGTCAGACCGGTTTCACCCAGACAGTAAGCATATGTGAAACAACATTGCATCAAACAATACATGTATATCACACTAGCAAAAGGTCACTTAGAATATAAAACAAGGTTCAGCACACAGAAGCACACATTACAAGTTCTCAAGTCCACAAAGAGATAAAGTGCAAGATTATTACAATCATATGACTACAAGATTAACTAGATAAGCTTTAATCCATTCTTCTCCCCCTTTGTCATCAATCATCCATAAAGGGCCTGGAGAAGCTTGTAGTCACGCTCCCATCATGCATCCAATCCTTGCCGCTAGAAAGTCGGGCTATGATCATCATGACTAGGAGCAGAAGTAGGTCCAAAAAGAGAAGCTGCTGCCTGTGATGCAAAATCTCCAGGAGATGGAGATGGTGCACTAGAAAACTGTACTCCCGCCATAGAAGAACCGGTGCCACCATATGCATATGACGAGGATGGAAGTGTAGCTGCTGCATACGATGGTCCAGGCGGTGCAAATCCAAAAGAAGAACCAAACAAATCACCCTCTGAAGTGGGCATGTAAGGCATGGTTCCTGGAGCACCAACTGACTGTGAAGGTGGTGGCGGAGGCTGCGAGCTTGATCCAACATGTCCATATCCAAATATATCACCGTACTCCTCAAAGTATCCCGCACTCATATGATCTGTCATAATGTCTCTAAGTGGAGGAATCTCTGGTAACTCAAGCGGTGGTGAAATAGGAGATGGAGGATCATTTGGACTCAAAACGGCACGCAGTTTCTTGAACTCATCACGAGTCTTCTTGTTTTCTATCCTCTGCTGCCTTATGTCAACTTGAACATCTCTTTGGCCTTTGCAAATGCCTGTGAACATAGATATGAACTTCTTAATAGGAGATGTCCTTCCTTCTGGCCGTGTGCCGCTGCCAGACCCAAACCGGTCAGACCGGTTTGCAGAACCGGTCAGACCGGTTCTGGCCTGCAGCGGTGACTGCTGCTGTGATGGCCCCCTTTGCTGCTCTAGATCAACTCTAGCTGTGGCATCTGTATCTGCTGGTGGAGGAGAAGGCATTCTAAACTTATGAGGCACAGGAGGGTGAATTGGCTTGTGTTGGGTGTCCTTTTGTATCTTCAAACTTGTAACCCTCTCAATAATAAACATGATGAATGGGCTATAGGCACAAATCTTCTGAGGACTCTCAGAAATAGTCTTGATCTCGTGCCAAATGAAGTCGGCAACACTAAATGGAGGAGTCTCCTCTCCAATCCTCAAATAATACATCAAGTTTCTCATGTAAAGTGAAATATCTGAGGTGTTGCCATCTCTAGGTGTGAGTGTCTTTCTAAGCAAACGGTAAAGAATCCCATAGTATGTGTAAAGACCACTCACTTTTCCCCAACTGCCATTTTGATCTCTAGGATACATGAATTTAATCTCAGATGGTTCCATAACTCCACGGTCATGTATCCGAACAGTGTCATCACTTTCATGGCCAACTCTAAGAATAGAAGCAAAGTCAGAATAAGTGACATGAAAGCGCTGACCTTCTGTCATCCAATGCATGGCTCTTTCTTGTGTGCCATCCTCTTGCTCAGAGTAGCCAAAGAACACAGTAGCATAAAATTGAGCAATGACTTCCTTGTTCCAACTATGCTTGAAGCCCATGAGATGCTTAATTCTCTTTTCAGAACATACTCTAATGATCTCATTGAACACTGGGTTGTCATGCTTGCTCATATAATCCCAATCCACATACTGTGCATCTGAGGTGATTTTGGTCTTTTTCATAATGGCTGTGGCATAGAAATCCTGCTGAAAAAGGGTCCAAAATCTGTAGTCGGTTGCCGTCCTATCCACACCAAGTGGACTAGTCCTCCTCAACCTCCTAACAACATCAGTCATCCCACTGGCAAGATAATCAGTGACTCTCCTGCTAGCTGGGCCAGTGGGTCGGCAAATCTCAAGAACAAGAGGGGCATTCTCATCAATATCATCATCAGCCACCTCTTCCTCATAATCATCTGCTGCCATCTCCTCATCAATATCAACATCCGCCGGCTGACCATGGCGGTACTCAACCCTGAAACTCTCATCTTCTACCTCATCATCAGTAGAATTTCCCACAACATCCACCTCCTCAATTTCCTGGTCTGCTGCCCTCTTTGGCCTCCTAGGCCTCAAAGCTCTTCCACTCGCATGACCCGAGCTACTGCCTCCGGGTACATCAAACTTGCTCTTCTTGATTCTCTCGGCATGTGATCCTTTAGGCATCTTTTATGTCCTTCCTAGGTTCACAAAGTGACACACAAAGTATCAATACCTAGGAGATAATTGATCAAAAGATTTAAAACGATTGAGTGCATTCAACCGGATTTGATTCAACTCAGCACAAAACCGGTCAGACCGGTTCTAGGAACCGGTCAGACCGCTTTTGGTCTGAGCTGAACCAACTCGAGTTGAAGATCAATTTGGACAGATGAACATGATAAGGTGCCCAGAAACAGATTGGATCAAGTGTGGAATTGATAGAGAACACCTAACAAGTTTTGGGTCAGCTCAGGGCCAAACCGGTCAGACCGGTTACCCAAACCGGTCAGACCGCTTTTGCCTGAGCTGAGCCAAAACGAGTTAGGGATCAATCTGGACAGAGTTTGATGAGGATATTGAAATGATATTTCAATACAAGCTATCCCTAGTCCATATGTGAGCCAACACGTTGCAAAACAGGGACTTGAACCACTACTGCCCAAACCGGTCAGACCGGTTTGCCAAACCGGTCAGACCGCTTTGCGCAGTGGTGATGCAAATCGATGTCGCGCAAAATGTAGCCAACCAATTCAATCCATCTCTTAGGGATAGGTTCCTAGACATGCCAGAAGATGTTCTACCGAAGGGTTTTGACAGATATGCATTGAGCTCATAGATCGGGCGATGGGAAGATTTGAATACCTTGAGAACCAAGAACTCGAGAGAGATGAAGATTTGAGTGCACAACTTGATGGGGAATCAATCTAGCAGCCTTGGGGCACTCCAAATCCAAGAAGAAATCACTTTTCCTTGGTTGAATCCTCAAATCGCCAAGAGAGGGTCTTCTTTCGGTGAAGAACAGGAGAGAGAGAGGCTGGGGTGTTGAATGAATATGGGAGAGAGAGAGGGAATCACGGGCGGAGATGAATCCATGTGGGCCATCTCCCTGGGCCAAACCGGTCAGACCGGTTTGGAAAACCGGTCAGACCGGTTTCTCCCAGGGAGCTGGGTCTGCCAGAAACTCCAGATCTTCCGAGAATTTTGTCGGATCTTCTGATGAACTTCGGATCTTCCGGGCCAGGAACAACTCGAGACAGAGCTACTCGGAACTTCCTATCGGATCTCTTCTGAGGACTCTCAGAAATAGTCTTGA
>OAMR01000432.1:946832-962556 GCA_900205405.1 Echinochloa crus-galli | reverse complement strand
ATAATAATTATTTTCTCCTTTGGTGCGAGGAGATGATATCATCCTAATTAATCTATGCTATAGATTCCAACCACATAGTTGCTCTGTGGTACGGAATCACCGGTTGATCGAAATGTCAAGTTTTTAAAATCACTCTTGCTTCATGCACCTAGCTCCAAGCGGTAGTCTAGTTAAATCCGTTTGAACCCTGATGCTTTTTTTTTCCTTTTTTGCGAAATAAGCCCTGATTTCGACGTGTATGCAATATAATGGATGGACTGTAGTTCATCTATAGCTTGGACGAGCCACAAAGGCACTGCAACCAGCACCCCTCAAAGGAGAGGGGTATGGGGTATAAATACCCCACACAACCAAAACTAGCCGTTATAGCCGTTGGAAACCGGTCAGACCGGATTCCCAAACCGGTCAGACCGGTTTACGAACTATACTAGCCGTTACACCTGTCAGAGCCCAAACCGGTCAGACCGGTTTCCCAAACCGGTCAGACCGGTTTGGGGTCTTTCAGCACACTAAATTTCCAAGTGTATTTCTCTCAAGGCTATCTCACATGGGTTGATCTAATGAGCACTTTTTGGTGTAAACCAAGACAACTAATGTTGCATCCCTCTTGATAGTACGGCATTCCTAAACTCAAGATTAAAACAATAAATGGAGTCTACCACTTGAGCTTGTAGATCTTCCTTGATGCCATACTTGATCATTCTTCAACTTGAGGGCTTCAACAATTCATGTCTTGTTTGAGCTAATCCAATGTTGAGCTTCATGACTTAGAATTTTCATTGCACGAACAATTCATAAGCCATTCCATCATATGATCAATAAAAGATTAGATGCTTCGCATTGCTTCACTTGATATGACTTGATTGACGTATAGAACCCAAACTATAATGCTAGACCTTTCCACCAAGCAAGGTACCTCGGCTACAAAACCAATTTGCCCTTCACCTTGCTAGGAACGTCACTCGCATCTAGCTTGATCCCTTCCATCCTCTCTTGCCAAATTAAGCTTCGCTTTGCATTGCATCATCAATGAATAACACATTGAAATCCATGTCTTTGATTTGCTTGAATATCTTCTTTGGTAGATAATCTTGTCCATAAGCATCAATGCACTTGAGACCATATACTTATCAATAGAATCATGTCTCACTTTGAATGTAACTATTGCTATGGAACAAGCCCAAAGAAATTCCAATTCTTCAAATGACATATCCCACAATCTTTGACAAGTATCTTATCTATGAGACCAATCAATTTGCTTAACTCCTTGTCTCATTTGTCATTTCACTTCACTTGTCATTTGTATTGCTTACATGGTATGATTAACACTTGTTTGCTTTCTTCATTATTTCCTGCTCATATACTTAAGTAAACAAGTTAAATGACTAATCATGTTGTCATCCAAAATCACCAAAACATATAAGTGCCTAGATGCACTTTCAGCTCGGTGATTGATTCTCTTTTTCTAATGACGATGGAGCTACAACAAACAAAATAATTGCTTGTTCCCAACTACGCACTGCACTGCGTTGTTTGTTCGTGGATGGTGGACTATGTGCTAGTGGAAAGATGGGATGTGATAGGCGGTGCTATTTGATTTATCTAGTTTGCGGAAGCTATATAGAATTTAGTACGTGCACATGTACTAAATAGGGTACAATGACTTTTTTTAATAAATTTTGAAGTCTAGAGTGATTTTTTTTGATGTGATGGAAGGATCAGGTGGCAAACTATATTTGGAAAAAAGAGAGTAATAGAAACGGATAGATTAACTCATTCAACCTAACGTGCAACCTTTGATCATGGACCGATCTAATTGGCGCAAAGATCCTAGCTAACTTGGAATGTATGAAAGCCCAGCCGCAGGATTTTGGATCCGCTGGTTGACGCCCGCAAATTAAATGGATCACGCAGGATTTTGGCTTTGCACATTCAATGCCATTAAATGAGCTCGTCTGTTTCTGAGTGCTAGCTGTTGGTGTGAAGACTGAACAGTGTAGAGAGTCATGTTTAGTTCCAACTTTGGCACGTTAAAGTTGGTATTTTTTTATTAATGCGTCACTAGCATTTCATTTATTTGTGAATAATTGTTCAAACATTGATTAATTAGGCTCAAAATATTCGTCTCGTAAAGTATAATAAAACTGTGCAATTAATTTTTGATTTCATCTACATTTAGTACTCCATGTATGTGCTGGCATTTTGATGTGATGTAAATCTTCTTTTTGTATAGTGGAATTTAGGGGTAAAGTTGGGAAACTAAACAAGGCAGGAGAAAGGGGGTGATGCAGGGAACTATAAAGGACACTACAGTTCATTAGTACCATTGATTGATGATATTATAACCTTAGAAAATGATTACTGAAAGATCTGTGCTTATTGCTGGAGATATACTCCACTCCACTAGCATGCTAGTGAAAAACCTTACGAAATGAACACTCCTATATTGGTTGTTACTCCTTGGTTGACTGGATTTATTTATTTTAACCCTTCATGTTGTATTTGAAATGTTTCCTCGATTCTTATGGCGATAGAGTTGTTTTACAAAAAGGGAGCGGAATAAAGTTCCTCTGAAAAATTCTAGAGTTCTGAACGGGTCCTAACCTTAAAAAGTATATATACACTGTAAGTTTGACTCCTTTATTTTATATTAACTGATTCAGTGCCTAATATATGAATATAAGCACCCACGGCCACAAGTAAATTTTTATCAACTATTACGTACCCGCACACAAGATTCACAGAGTCAGATCAACAGGGCATTGGAGACGAGGAAAATAGGGGAGCGAATACACAGAATCTGATAAAAAAAATATTATGACTCCTAGGTAGCAACATGCCAGATTCAAAGAGTAATTTAGGAAACAATATTACAATAAACTGATACGATAAAACTAGATAACTTAACAAATATTAAAATAATAGCCTAACATATAGCAGAAGGAAAATTCATACATTAAGAATAAATGAATTTTGAGAAATAGTGGTCCAGAAGAACCTTGGTGTTGCTTGTTACTTTCAAACTTAGAAACGAGGTGCAGTACAGCAGCAAAGCTCCTCCACACTCCACTACGTTCCGACCTCCTAAAAAATACCATGGATTGTTCATAAGAAGACAACAAAACAAAGAGTCCGCAACAAAATAAACTTGAGATGATGATCTAAGTTGCACTCACACACTTGCAACCGAGGAAGGGAGACATATGCGAGAAGAAGCCGTGCTTATATAGTGGTCTAGCTTAGGTGCTATTTATTGACTCAAATGAACGTTAGGAAAAAAAAAAGATCAAATCGCTAGGACTCGGGGAGACGAGGAAAATAGGGGTAGCGACACTTGACCACCATTTTTTCGTCATGGACTGACACGTTGCTACCTAGTCCCACAAAGAGTGACAAATGGTGTTCACATGACATGCATGATATGACTCTATGCCATTTGCCATAGTCTAATATGAAACCGTCACTACAATTAATACGAACCATGTTTAGAGAATTTTTTTTTGCATGTCATAAAAATAGGTTGAGTTTCGCAACATCACATTCAACATGACATATGTGTGTCTACACTAGTCACACATGCATAGATACAAGTGTCTTTTTGGTAGCGTCATATGTTTCCACTTGTCACCTTAGTATCTACACGTGTCGGCCGTCAACTGTATATGACATATTTACTTTAACTTCACTATAGAACCACTTGAGCCTTATTTTATTACTCTTAGTACTGGTGGTCGAGTGAGTAGAGATATGGTTCATGTTGGTCAACACGAGTTATTCAGACGTCATGGAGGATGATAGTTGTCATTTAAATATTTTACATATTACTCAAGATATAATGTTAATATAGAACTAAATGTGTTGGATAACTCAATTGGCAGATGTTGAGTATGCTCATGTGCCATTTATCTTTTGAATGGATGGAAGGCACCCATAAAAGAAAAATCATTAGAGCCCATCTAAAGCAAATCAAGACAGCAAACTTTCTGAAAATTAAATATGTTGTTTTAAAGCACTGCATTATTTATTTTGCCACCATAATGTGGGGCAAGTCACTTCCATTTTCTTGGTCGTGTTTACTATGTGTTTGTGCCCATTAATTGATGGAGACATTAGTCCGATCTTCCATAAGGCATTGGTAAGTTGATTGGTGGAGATCTTGAAATTGATGATTCGACTTCTAATCACTGGTAAGTTGATTGGTGGAGATCTTGATATTGATGATTCAACTTCTAATCACTGATCAGATTCGATCCCCTACAACCGTTACACACCACTTATCTATTGGTTACAAATCATGCACAAAAGGATTGACCTTGCCATAAAGGCTTTCCTTGCATGGGATTCGAGAACACAAGTAAGACAAACATGAAGAACACAATCCTGATATGTATATGAAGAGAAGATGAATAAGAAGTTCAATCCGTTAGCACGAAAGGACTAATGACCGCAGTTGAGAAGAACAAGAACATGAGCCCTATATCATAGCAAAAGGTCCCTGTGCCACCCACGATTTGTATCATTGCGGGGTGTACTTGGGATACGCAAACAGGAGCCGGTTCCTCCTCTGCAGCGCATAGTCGCTGAGAACCGATCTACGTGGGGCTCCATACCGAGGAAGCACTCACTGATGATGATGAAGCCGGTGATGTCTATCACCCCCATCGGATTGATCTGCTGCAAGTCGACGGCCCACTCCTGCAGCAGCCCGCGCTCATGAAACACGACGAAGCTGATGATTTCATCGGGCTCAGGACATGGAAACTCCTCTGGCAGAGAGGCTCGCCAGTGGGCAACATGCTTCAACGATACTAGCCCCTTCTCCACCAGGTCGAGCAGCATGGACTCACGCACTAGCGACGACCTAAAGTTTGACATCGCCGGGTTGAGATAGAGGGCGGAGGGGAAGCGGTGGCTGTGGAAAGGGAGAAAGGAGGCGTATGCACAACGGAAAGTGCAACGGCGGTTGTGAAATAGAAGAGGGTGAGGTATTGCGAAAGTGAGGGAAGGTAAAATGGCCCCAGATACCGCTTAAGTAAGGATGAAACCAGTAAGCTCCGATGGGACGTAGCCTTGCTTGGTCCCACCCACACACGCGTTAGGGGCGTGGGAAGTGGAGCACTACCCTTTGGCCGCCTCACGCGTGGGGGGGGGGTGCTGCCCCTTCAATTCCGTGGCCCCGCAACCACTTCGAACGACAGACGGAGGCCCTTGGCCCTTCGATTTCACGGGGTTGGTTGGACAGCCGATTGTAAGGACTCCCAATCCACCGATTGAGTGAAAAGGTTCGTGGCAGGGCGAGGGCCCTTCCAACGACCAAACGACCCAAGGGTTGTGGCGACCAAGGTTCGAAGGCTGGTCAACGGATGGCATGGGCCGCCAAGTGAAATTAGAACTAGGGGAGAGAAAAGAGGCGAGCTCCCAGCGGCCCATGTTCGACATGCTCGAGCACAAGCAAGGTCGCCTTGGTCTGTCATTCGACCCTAACTTTGAGCCACACCCACATAATCCCCTTAGGGGGAGGCCTGCGAGCTGCCTAAGCAGGTCCGTCTGCTTGAGAATTGAATCTGATGGAGGGTAGGTCAAGGAATAGTGGAATGCCACTCTACCACCGCGCCGACCCCATCACAACCGATTGACCCGGATTCCACTTAGTGGCGTCCGATAGAAATCTCACCGAGCCTGGTCTACGAATCGTCGAGGTGAATGGTCGGTAGCTCACCCTTCGGGCGCGAAGCCCGCGGATAGGGAACGAAAGTAAGACGTGCTCGAGTCAACCGACCAAATGTCCAACCAAGGAGGGCTTGGGGGCTCGAGAAACCGAATCCTAGCACTAGGATCTGACCGAAACCGCCGTCATTTCAAGACAACACACTCCACAACCCATGACTGCCAACACAGTAGAAATATTTCTCTTCATTCACGAGGGATTACACAGGGTGGACCCCCTAAATGGTAACAAACTTACACATGTCCACCACCCTGAAAAAAATACAACGGTATATAACCATGCCCTATATATAGAAAGTGCATGCCTGGCCAAGAGGATGAACTAGAAGAAGTGGAAGGCGACCCAGTAGAACCCACATTGTAGGCCTTCTTCTAGCATCTCATCGAAAGCTTCCTTATTGAAAGGGGAAGCTAACGGGAACTTCACCAGCTTGTTAAAATCCTGAGGAGGGGAATTGGTGAAGCACGAGTGCCACCCTAAGGTGCAGACGAGCCGGTCGGCATGAGTAGGTGGGACATGCCGCATTATATGGTCAGAAGCCTGCTCTTGCCCCGGGTGGCTCTTCTGTCTTCACCTCCCCCCCCCCTCCGAAGGGATCCTTCTAGTACCAAGACTGTGAGCACCGGCTGCTAGCTCCGTGGCGATGGAGACAAACCCAATGAGGCACAATGCACACAAGCAACAAGTGCTCCACCAAATGGAATGTTGAGCATAAGTCATCACAACCAGCTAAATTTAAAAGGGCGGAGTGTGTTGTGCACGCCGTGGCGGCCTAGGAGAAGCGTGAGCCCGCTGCACCTCTTCACGTGCACAATGACGATTGTCGCGGCTGTCCCGAGGCTCCACGATAGGTAGCCCATAGGTGCAACTTCACCAGTAGCGGCCGCCCTGAGGCGTCACGGTGGCCGGCACAGCAACTCAAGCACCCCAATGGCCAGCTGCTTGCCGGCAGTTCATCAAAAGAAGAGCCTCGGTGGAGACCCTATCACATCGCCCCTGATTCCTCGATCGAAGTCAAGAATCGTGGCAGGGGAGCAACCCACGGACCGCCGAGTAAGAAGGTGTGGAGACCCTGCTCTAGGCACCCTAATGCAGAGGCGCAAAGGCCAAGCCCTATGGGACAAAGGTACACATGCCAAAAAGACGAAATTGACCACCCGGATCGGATGAGACTCAATGAACTCCCCCGGGGACTCGGGGGCTACACCCATTGGGTCCGCTCGTGCGGACCCACCAGCCTGGTATAGACTAGCGGAGGCGTAGGCGAGTCCAAAATTACTTCCCCGGAGGCTAGGGGGATAAACCTACTCGGTTCGCTCCACATGAACCCAACGGCAATCCAATGATCTGCTTTCCAAGATCCCCCATTGCTTGACCTAGCCATCGGCAGCCTTGAGGGTTACTGATGGGAAGGGGAAGCCGCAAGGTTTAGGTCGCTTAGCCAGGAGCAGGGCCGCGTGCTGGTGTGACACGTGGTGCAGCCTGATCGACCGAGGGCACAACCGGCCTAAGGCATTGCGGCGCAACCTCAATCGACCAGATGCCCGACCAGCCCTGAGCCACGTGGCTGAGGACCGACCAACCGAGCATCGGATTGCGCCTAGGCCTCTTTGCCTAGAGCGTAGCTGTGGCGAGAAGACACTTGGCCCCACCCCTGGAGACAACAATGGGACGCGCATGATCTTGCTGACCGTGCCATCAGACAAAATCCGAAGTGGCCGCTGTCCATGACTATATATATAGGACGTGTCAAAGTGATAATAGGACCTATGGCCCTATGACTTAAAGGTGCCACATAGCACCCATCCCGAGTGCATGATAGGGGTCGGGGCCATGGGGCCCAAGATCCTCGGAGCACAAAAAACTTAGCAAGAGTCACACGTCGCACCATGGTCACAGTAATGATTGGACAAACCTCATCCCCAACAGAGGGTGGTATGGAAAGCTAGACACCGTCCCTGTGGAGGACGTGACATGCGATATGGCGATAGGGAATCCAATGCTGAAGACCATGGTAGGAGACTGCACCCACGATGCAACCCGTCCCGAGAATTAAGGCTGAGGCTGTAGAAGCAGTATGACCACGACCCTAACGTAAGTGCTGACCAAATTACAACGAGGATCCGATCGTGCCAAGCCGTTGACGAGGAGGTCGGGGAGAGACGTTCCACCATGGCGATAGTTCATGAAGCCAACAAGATCAGGGCCCATGGGGCCCCTGCTTTTTTTATCTCTCAAATTGTTACCTACCACCAAAACTTTATAAGGGGAGTAGGTGCCCCCTTGTGGGGACACATGCTAGATTATTCAGAAGAGCTCACTCAACACACACACACACGCAGGCACCTCCCATCTTTCCCAAGCTTACGAGCACCCTTTTGTAAGCCTGAAACACTCTCCATGAGGAATACGACCGAATCTCAGCTGGACATTGGGCACACTCGTGAACTAGTATAATTCCCCATGTCTGAGTGTTTACCATCTGTTGACGTAAAATCTGCAGTTCACGCCAAGCACACAGCAAGCCGAATTAGCTAGCTTCACATGTGAACGTTTGAATCCAGAGCATGCCAGTTAATTTTCCCTGAAACTGACAAAGGAAGAAAATGTTTAGATAAAAACCTGGAACGTGCCGGATGATACCGGACAGTTCCATATCTACGGCTTCTCAAAGCCACCTTTGATCAACATATAGCTACGAACAAGCTATCTATCGGCAATTGAAGCGTTCATTACATAATCGGCAAAGCATGTAAGAAGTATAGTGCCGACCGCATGACGTCACCATGATGAAAGATCGGTATTTAATTAAATGATCGCTGCAGTACTTAATCACAACCGATTAACGAGAATGAGGCATAATAAATGTGAAAAGCATGATCGTGAATCTCTAGTAAACAGGAATGCATAGGTTTAACAGCACTAATCTACCGCATGTCTAGATACTTTCGAACCCGTCATCAAGATCCATACAAAATCAACAAGTTTGAACCCGCGACACGTGGCAATCTAGATTGGTTCGAATTCGGCTATGTAAGGAAACGTGATCATGTCTTGCAATGAATCAAAACCGAACCTAACCAATCTAGACTGGGCAAAAAGAGTGTTATATGAATTAAACATAAAGTAAAACTCAAATAACACAAGGTAACTTAATGAATCTATTAGATCTTTGCCAAAATCTAATAGAGCCGGTAACTTGCTTCAAGCTAAACCTTAGCCTACCGCATGACTCATGATTTAACAAAGAAGCCTTCTCATACCAAGCTTAAATCCACCGCATGATACTAAGCATGATACAAGGTTGTCGATACTTATGGAGGTCGACGGATCGATGGTTCCTCTCGAAGATTTTCGACGACGCGACTAAAGGACTCGAAAAGGTGGCGCAAGGCCGGTTTGTTGTATGATTGTTCGATCCCTATTACAATCACCATGGGTTTATATTTATACCCTGGTTTTGACACTATTCCTAGTCGACTACGATTACAAAACGTTTATTTCCAAAGAAATACGTCGAAGCGCCGTATTCATCTCGTATTCTTCATCAAATCGGCTTCTTCCTTATATTCGATCCACGTCATCACGCTTTTCCGAATGCTCCCGTTTCCAACTGTGGAATAATTCCTTTGCCGAACGATGACGGATTCCCAACCGCAGAGCATCTTTGCCGATTGCTTCGAAGAAGGCCTTCCTGCCGAATGGAATCTTTCTACCGAATCTGACCCACTTGTCAGCCTCTCTCAGGTGCCAAGTTTTGGTGTTAACAGTGTCCCTTCTATTTTTTCCTGATTAATCTTGCTTTTATAGCTTGTGACCATCTTAAGCTACGAAATTTTAATGTGTGTTCAGTTTCCAGTAAAGTTTGGACTGTAAAGTAACTAGACAACATCTAGGTGTGTTTTAAAAGTAACTTATTAGTGTGCTTTTTATTTAGAAAGTAACTTTCTGCATTGGGAAGTAACTTGTCTGTATATATGTTCATTAGAAAGTAACTTATACATAGTTTATATAACATATCAAAAATCCCAGAAACTCTCCAGCCGAAACTCCAAAAGCACACTTGTTCGGGTTCATTTTAAGCCCATGCTTCCTGGTGCATTCTAGAGTTTTCCTTATGTCAGCCAAATGGGACTCCAATCGATCTCTCGAATCGGACGACTACCGCTACACGGACGGCGATGCTCGCCGATTCAAAGCGGAGCGTGACGACACTCGCCGCGAGTTGGAGGTCATCTCCAAGCAAGCCGGGATTGCTGACCTTGAATGGCAGCACGAGCGCAAGCAGCTGCTCGAAGTCATTGATGGTGAGTCCTGCAATCTGCTCAATTTCAATCTCGTCCTCCAAATGATATTAATCTGTTATCCCCTTGTAACCTTGCAGCGCGTGATGCTGAACTTGATCGACTGAAGGCGCTGGTGGAGGAGCTGGCGGACAAGGTGAACGCCCAAGGGGACACACCCGAGGCACGCCTTGGTGCGGTGGCAGGCCGTGTCGACGAGGTGGCCTCCCATGGCGTTCGCCTGGGCGTCGCTACGGGTCTCGTTGCCATGTCGACGCACACCGGCCGCGACTACTCCGAACTCCCAGCCGGTTTTGCCGGTGGCAACCCAGAAGATATCGATGACATCGACGTCTCCATCGAGCGCCTCGAGGGCCATGGCGCTGCCGTCGCCGATTCAATCCATCCCCAGTCTGTCTTGAACAAGCTGTTTGATTAGTTTATACTAGGGATGATTGAATGTAAATAGTAGCTTCCGCAACAATCGAAATTCTTTCCGTCACGTTTGGACTTCTGCGGAAGCATCGATGATCTTGAACACCTTGATTGCCGACTCAGTTCATTCCCAGTCTGTCTTGAACAATTTGTCTCAGTAGTTTGTACTAAGGATTACTGAATTTCGGCAATAAAGCTTATCTTTTGTGATCCCTCTGTGATATCTTCACTGAATTGATGATGTATATTGTTAGCACTAAGGGCAATACAATCTAGTATTGGCCATTTTTCCTCTGTTGGAAATTTTTGTTCTGAAGGCGGCTTCTTCCCGAATGCCGGCTATTTCCATTGTGTCTTAATCAACGATCAATCTCAACGCTAGGATAGTATTTCTTCAAATATCTTCCGTTTATAGCAGCAGTGAATTCTTCTCCCAGTAAAGTTTTCAAAATATATGCATTTCCAGGCACGCATCTAACCACTCTGAAAGGACCTTCCCAATTTGGTGACCACTTACCGAATGTACTGTATTTAGTACCAATCGGCAATATTGCTTTCCAAACTAGATCACCTTCTGCAAATTGCCTGACTTTTACCTTCTTGTTGTAATATTTGGCAACTCGCATCTTATTTTTCTCAATATTTTCCAATGCTTTGAGACGAATCATATGCAAATCTTCCAATTCGTCCATCATCAAGTTACTGTAATCTTTAGAACTTAAATCTTTCTGCAACTGTATTCTCCTTGACTCTGTTTGTAATTCCCATGGCAAAATGGCATGATGTCCATACACTAGTTCATAAGGAGACGTTTTTGTAGCCCCATGAGGAGCCATTCGGTAAGCCCACAATGCTTCATTGAGTACCGAATGCCACCTTCTTGGCTTTTGATCAATTTTCTTCTGTATGATTTTAATCATGATCTTGTTGGAAGCTTCTGCCTGTCCATTGGCTTGAGCATAATAAGGAGAAGAATTCAGTAATTTTATCCCCATACTTTCAGCAAAATCTCTGAATTCTGAAGATGTAAATTGAGTCCCTTGATCTGTGGTAATTGTCTGAGGAATTCCAAATCTGTAAATGATGTGCTCTTTGACAAATTCAATCATATCTTCTGATGCTACCTTTCTCAATGGAATCGCCTCAACCCACTTGGTAAAATAATCTGTTGCTAAAAGTACAAACTTATGCCCCTTGCTCGATGGAGGATTTATTTGGCCAATCAAATCTATTCCCCATCCTCTGAATGGCCATGGCTTGATAATGGGATTCAAAGCCGATGCTGGAACTCTCTGAATGTTTCCAAATTTCTGACAGTCCTGACATCCCTTGTAATATTCAAAGCAATCTTCCAACATTGTCGGCCAGTAATATCCAGTTCTTCTAATAACCCACTTCATTCGGTAAGCTGACTGATGTGCTCCACATAATCCATCATGCACTTCACTCATCAACTTCTTTGCTTCTTCTTGATTTAAGCAACGTAATAATACTCCGTCCAGGGATTTATAATATAAATCTTTATCAAGAAGAACAAACTTTATAGCTTTATACCTGAGTCTTCTAGAAACCTTCTGGGATGGATTCTCCAAATAATCGGCAATTTCTTTCCTCCAATCACCTTCTGCCAAACTACTCCCGAAAGCACAGTCATCAGTAGCAAATACCTCTTGATTTTCTCTGTAACCTGATGCACTTTGGGCCAATCTATTTGCCTCTCCATTATCCCCTCTAGGAATGTGTTGTAGAATTACTGACCGAAAGCTCTTCAATATTTCTTTGCATTCTTCATAGTAACTTCTCAGGATATCACTTTTGCATTCATATTCACCATTCAATTGTTTTATGACCAATTCTGAATCTCCAAAAATTTCAACTGCAATGGCTTTTGCTTCTTTCAAATATTGGAGCCCTTTGAGTAATGCCTCATACTCAGCCTGATTGTTAGTAACAGTAGATTGAATGGGAATAGCAAACTCAAATGTTTCTCCTTTGGGTGAAATTAATAAAATACCTGCTCCACCACCTTTGTCGCATGAAGATCCATCGAAGAATAATACCCAAGGAATAATGTTAAGCAAATTTATTGATGTATCATGATGTTCAGTAATGAAGTCAGCAATAATCTGCCCCTTGACAGCTTTTGCCGATTCAAACCTTAATTCGAATTCAGATAAGGCCAAAATCCATTTGCCAATCCTTCCATTCAAAATTGGCATTGACAACATGTGCTTAATTACATCAAATTTTGAATGTACAATGCATTCGGCATTTAGCAAATAGTGCCGAAATTTTGTACATGAGTAATAAACACATAAGCAAAGCTTCTCTATAGCCGAATACCTTGTCTCCGGGTCTAGTAGCTTTCGGCTAAGGTATGCAACTACTCTTTCCTTCCCTTCAAATTCTTGAATAAGGGCCGATCCAATAGTTTGGGCATCGGCCGCCACGTACAACTTGAAAGGCTTGTTCAATTGTGGAGGCACCAATACTGGTGGCTTCTTCATGTACTCTTTTATTTCATCAAAAGCCTTCTGTTGTTCGTCACCCCATACAAACTTTTGATCCTTTTTTATTTTCAATAGTGAGGAAAAGGGCAACACCTTCTGTGACAAGTTTGATATGAATCTTCTCACAAAATTTATCTTGCCAAGCAGTGATTGTAACTCTTTAAGATTAGTTGGAGGAACAATTTCATCAATTGCCTTCATGCTTTTCTTGCCAACTCCTATTCCTCCTTCATGTATCAAAAATCCCAGAAACTCTCCAGCCGAAACTCCAAAAGCACACTTGTTCGGGTTCATTTTAAGCCCATGCTTCCTGGTGCATTCTAGAGTTTTCCTTATGTCAGCCAAATGGGACTCCAATCGATCTCTCGAATCGGACGACTACCGCTACACGGACGGCGATGCTCGCCGATTCAAAGCGGAGCGTGACGACACTCGCCGCGAGTTGGAGGTCATCTCCAAGCAAGCCGGGATTGCTGACCTTGAATGGCAGCACGAGCGCAAGCAGCTGCTCGAAGTCATTGATGGTGAGTCCTGCAATCTGCTCAATTTCAATCTCGTCCTCCAAATGATATTAATCTGTTATCCCCTTGTAACCTTGCAGCGCGTGATGCTGAACTTGATCGACTGAAGGCGCTGGTGGAGGAGCTGGCGGACAAGGTGAACGCCCAAGGGGACACACCCGAGGCACGCCTTGGTGCGGTGGCAGGCCGTGTCGACGAGGTGGCCTCCCATGGCGTTCGCCTGGGCGTCGCTACGGGTCTCGTTGCCATGTCGACGCACACCGGCCGCGACTACTCCGAACTCCCGGCCGGTTTTGCTGGCGGCAACCCAGAAGATATCGATGACATCGACGTCTCCATCGAGCGCCTCGAGGGCCATGGCGCTGCCGTCGCCGATTCAATCCATCCCCAGTCTGTCTTGAACAAGCTGTTTGATTAGTTTATACTAGGGATGATTGAATGTAAATAGTAGCTTCCGCAACAATCGAAATTCTTTCCGTCACGTTTGGACTTCTGCGGAAGCATCGATGATCTTGAACACCTTGATTGCCGACTCAGTTCATTCCCAGTCTGTCTTGAACAATTTGTCTCAGTAGTTTGTACTAGGGATTATTGAATTTCGGCAATAAAGCTTATCTTTTGTGATCCCTCTGTGATATCTTCACTGAATTGATGATGTATATTGTTAGCACTAAGGGCAATACAATCTAGTATTGGCCATTTTTCCTCTGTTGGAAATTTTTGTTCTGAAGGCGGCTTCTTCCCGAATGCCGGCTATTTCCATTGTGTCTTAATCAACGATCAATCTCAACGCTAGGATAGTATTTCTTCAAATATCTTCCGTTTATAGCAGCAGTGAATTCTTCTCCCAGTAAAGTTTTCAAAATATATGCATTTCCAGGCACGCATCTAACCACTCTGAAAGGACCTTCCCAATTTGGAGACCATTTGCCGAATGCTGCATATTTGGTTCCAATCGGCAATATCGCTTTCCAAACCAAATCTCCTTCTGCAAATTGCCTGACTTTTACCTTCTTGTTGTAATATTTGGCAACTCGCATCTTATTTTTCTCAATATTTTCCAATGCTTTGAGACGAATCATATGCAAATCTTCCAATTCGTCCATCATCAAGTTACTGTAATCTTTAGAACTTAAATCTTTCTGCAACTGTATTCTCCTTGACTCTGTTTGTAATTCCCATGGCAAAATGGCATGATGTCCATACACCAATTCGTAAGGAGACGTTTTTGTAGACCCATGAGGGGCCATTCGGTAAGCCCACAATGCTTCATTGAGTACCGAATGCCACCTTCTTGGCTTTTGATCAATTTTCTTCTGTATGATTTTAATCATGATCTTGTTGGAAGCTTCTGCCTGTCCATTGGCTTGAGCATAATAAGGAGAAGAATTTAATAACTTAATTCCCATACTTTCAGCAAAGTCTCTGAATTCTGAAGATGTAAATTGAGTCCCTTGATCTGTGGTAATTGTCTGAGGAATTCCAAATCTGTAAATGATGTGTTCTTTGACAAATTCAATCATATTCTCTGATGCCACCTTTCTCAATGGAATTGCCTCAACCCACTTAGTGAAATAATCTGTTGCTAAAAGTACAAACTTATGCCCCTTGCTCGATGGAGGATTTATTTGGCCGATCAAATCTATTCCCCATCCTCTGAATGGCCATGGCTTGATAATGGGATTCAAAGCCGATGCTGGAACTCTCTGAATGTTTCCAAATTTCTGACAGTCTTGACATCCCTTATAATATTCAAAGCAATCCTCCAAGATTGTCGGCCAATAATAACCAGTTCTTCTAATAACCCATTTCATTCGGTAAGCCGACTGATGCGCTCCACACAATCCATCATGCACTTCACTTATTAACCTTTTTGCTTCTTCTTGATTCAAGCAACGTAACAATACTCCATCCAAGGACTTATAATATAAATCTTTATCAAGAAGAACAAACTTTATAGCTTTATACCTGAGCTTTCTAGAAACTTTTCGAGATGGATTTTCCAGATAATCAGCAATTTCTTTCCTCCAATCATCTTCTGCAAAATTACTTTCAAAAGCATACACATAGCTGGCAAATAAGTCTTGATTCTTCCTGTAACCCGATGCACTTTGAGCCAACCTGTTTGCTTCTTCGTTATCCCCTCTAGGAATATGCTACAGAATTACTAACTGAAAGCCCTTCAAAATTTGCTTTCACTCTTCATAATAATTCTGAGATGAGTATGAGGACAATGAAGAGATAGCT
>OAMR01000432.1:894494-921901 GCA_900205405.1 Echinochloa crus-galli | reverse complement strand
GATTCGGCAGCAATAAACTCAGAGGGGTCTGAATCCCCTACAGGCCCAAGGAAATAAGATGGTGCTTTTTCCTCAATGGGAATCAAGAGTTCGGCAGCTAGGGCCTACCAAGAACAGAAAGAGGCGAAAAGAAAAATTTAAAGATGCAATTCAAAGAGATGGTGCCGAATGTACTTGAAGAAGATTGAGAATTACCTGGAGAGTTTGATGTTGGTGCGCCATTTGAAGGTCGAAGCTTGCAGAGGTCGATGAACTAGGGTTTGGATCTAGATGAAGCTTCGAAGATTTAAGAAAGGAAAAGCGGGGATTGAACTGAGGTGACCTAGAAACGCTGAGTATTTATGGTCAATTCCGAAATAAAAGTATCTTTTATCCCGAAATTGAAGGGGCATGTGTTAACACCAAAAATTGACACCAGGAAGAGGCTGACATGTGGGCCGGATTTGGTGAAAAGATAAACATCGTTCAGCTAAGAAAGCTTATCTTCAAGAACGATTCGGCAAAGGCATTCTGCGGTCGGGAGTCCGTCGCCGATTCAGCAAGGGAGTTGCTCTATGGAAAGCATTCGGGAATGCGTGATGACGTGGATTGAATACAAGGAAAAAGCCGATTTGATAAAGAATGCGAGATGAATACGGCACTTCGACGTATTTCTTTGGAAATAAACGTTTTGTAATCGTAGTCGACTAATGCGGGAATGAACCACATATTACTATATTGGTAACTCCTGAAGTACATCTCAAACCAGATATGAAGTCTATAATGTAGTTATGTTATGTCAACCTGTAAGGCTGTAACTAAAAAACTGACTCGGTCATGAGGTAACACTGGTACCAGTAGTATATCTCCAGGAAAGACCATAGCCAGCTTTATATATAAAGCATCCTCCAAAGGATACTGGGATTACCAGTTTACAATAAAGCACACACCGCTCGAAGAACAGCATCCAACAAACCCGTAACAGGACTCTCTAGGCCGCGCGCCAGAGATAGGAAGACACTACTCGCGACGAACAAACTAAAGGGCCATGAGACCATTACAAATCGACTGGACCCGACCTTCCGCGGAGCCTACGACTCCACCACCAACGGCTACAAGGAAAACCTCCAAACAACGCCTTCAGGAAGGCAAAGACGCGACTGCGACAGCGTTTGGTTTTCACCACGGAGAGCTTCCACGAACCGCCGTCGAACGAGACCCTGCAGACAACGCCCTCAAATCCACCGGATGATTAGTTCTAAAACGACCCAAAAACCTGCATCTACCGCATGATACCCGGCTCTGTCAAGATCCATACAAAATCAACAAGTTTGAACCCGCGACACGTGGCAATCTAGATTTGATTCGAATTCGGCTATGTAGAGGAACGTGATTTCGTCGTGCAATGGATCAAAACCGAATTTTAATCAATTTAGATTGGGCAAAAGAGTGTTATATGAATTAAACATAAAGTAAAACTCAAATAACACAAGGTAACTTAATGAATCTATTAGATCTTTGCCAAAATCTAATAGAGCCGATAACTTGCTTCAAGCTAAACCTTAGCCTACCGCATGGCTCATGATCTAACAAGAAAGCCTTCTTGAATCAAGCTTAAATCCACCGCATGATACTAAGCATGATACAAGGTTGTCGATACTTATGGAGGTCGACGGATCGATGGTTCCTCTCGAAGATTTCGACGACACGATTAAAGGACTCGAAAAGGTGGCGCAAGGCCGGTTTGTTGTATGATTGTTCGATCCCTATTACAATCACCATGGGTTTATATTTATACCCTGGTTTTGACACAATTCCTAGTCGACTACGATTACAAAACGTTTATTTCCAAAGAAATACGTCGAAGCGCCGTATTCATCTCATATTCTTCATCAAATCGGCTTCTTCCTTATATTCGATCCACGTCATCACGCTTTCCCGAATGCTTCCGTTTCCAACTGTGGAATAATTCCTTTGCCAAACAATGACGGATTCCCGACCGCAGAGCATCTTTGCCGATTGCTTCGAAGAAGGCCTTCCTGCCGAATGGAACCTTTCTACCGAATCTGGCCCACTTGTCAGCCTCTCTCAGGTGCCAATTTTTGGTGTTAACACACCATCGAGATCGGAAGTAGCACGACCTAAATAAACCGCAGGTGTACGAAGCACCAATAGAGGTGATATGTGCATGTGGGCTCATTCCAAGTAAGGAGCTGTATTGTAGGGAGATTTTAGACACGAGGTGTTACAGTTGTTACTTCTCTTCTCCTGTGGGAGATTTTAGACACGAGGTGTTACAATTCATGAACGTTCCTAAGCCACCCTACCTAGGTGGGCCTAGCTCGACTACTCTCTAAAAGGTGGATATAGTGCAGGTGGCATAATAGCTATGATGTCTGTCCCATTTTAGATAGTCCAATAGTGGCCCATGAGTGCAGGATGCACATGTTTAGTGCCACCTTGCTAGTTCAGCAAGGGTGCAGCCAACTTATAAGCCATTGTCTTCCAGCCATAGAACCTATGGGTTAATATTTTTACATAAAGCGAGGATGAAAGTGTAAGCAAGGTGCTATATGTGCACGTGCACGCCCCTTGGAAGGGCTGTGCAGGATGACTTTGGAGGGCGGGGGAGGGGGGGTGTTACAACCTAGGAGAACTAGTGAGTTTCTAATAATAGACTTCCCAATCACTATATTATTTATCCCTATTGTAACTCTGCCTTGAGGATACCTATATTGTATTTATCCCTATTGTAACTCTGCCTTGAGAATACCCTAAGCAAGTACACGGTGCACAAACACCAACACCTCCATCAATGGAAAGATGGAGGTCCTAGACAAATATTGCATGATTCTTGCAATGTTAGTCTATGGAGTACAAATATTGCATGATTCTTGATATTTTTTGCTACTTTTGTATATTCTCCAATCCATTAAGCACATGTTCATTCCCAATAGCATAGAAGGGATTATTATTTTACCTAGTAAATCACAATAGGAGTAAAATGATCTTTTTGTACATCCTTAATATGAAGGTTAATGAACATGTCATTAAGGGAGGTAAATTGAAGCCTGCTGGCATAGACGAGATTAACAACTCTATGAATGGCATATCCAATGATCAATTTCAATGCCAAATAAGGAACCCAAACATATGATGCAAGGAAGAATACATGGATGTGCACCATGACAAATGCCACATTATTGGAATGCGAGTGAGGATGTGGATTTCTCTCATATAAGCATGGTAGATGACTACATTGATTCCTTGGTAGAGGGCTAGAGGCGAATCACCCTAGAGGACTTGTTGGAGGGGTTTAGCAACCAACGAAATGCCATTACCAGCCCAAACTATGCAGACATATACACTACTATGCATGGGTTCACTACTAGAAAAGACCACATCCGCCCTCCTCATATGCCTAGGTGCCTTCAAAACCCGGTGCTAATGCCACATTATCACCGGGTCCAACATTCATGAGCCGTCGGGGAATCTTTAGCACCGGTTGGTAACAATAACAGATGCTAAAATTCACCTTTAGCACCGGTTACCAACTGGTGCTAATGCTCCCGAACCTTTAGCCCCAGTTCTTAACATCAACCGGTGCTAAAAGGGGGTCACATGCTACTTCAAAAGGAAATCATCTTTTATGGAATCACATGTGCGGCGTAGGTGACATGGTAAGGAGGGTATGCGTGAGCTAAGAGGTCCTGAGTTTGAATTCCTGCAACACATATCTTTTAGCAAGTGTCTACCTTTAGCACTAATTATTTGACCCGATGCTGATTCTACTGGTGGTTGTATCCATACGAGATAAAGTGACGAAGTTCAGATCTGAGCATAGCCACAAACCTCTTTGATCACTTCATCTATATGCGTGTCCATGTTTGTCATGTCCTTCGCTACGATTTCATAACCTTTTCCACTCGGCATGTACCAAGGAGAAAGATAGTTGTGTTGCAATAATGGCAACCTATTTTCTATTAAAAATGACCAATAGTATGCCTTTCCTCAAATATTTGGTTTGTTCATTCAACCTCAATAAAAACTTTCATCAACTCATTCGACTCCCTAAACTATTTAATTTGGTTCAATATACCCCCAAATTTTTGTTACATTTTTTTCTCATTTGTAATCCCACAAAATCTGAATTCAAATATGAATATAACAACGAGAAAAGGTAGAGAAATTTATTAGGTGGGTGAATTGACCAAGCTTGAATAGTTTGCAGTAATCAGTCTTGTATAGCAGGTTATGTGGACAATGGCAATTCTTCATGTGGTAATGTAATTATTTTATTCTTGGTACAATTGTTGACTTATATAATTTCTTACTGCTACATGCACTTGAGGAATTTGCACAAAGCACTCTATTTTGAAGTCAAGTCGACATGTTGTCACTTTGCAGTAAGTTAAGCATTGATTAACCTTGCATCAGGTTTTAGTCTCAGTTTGCACGGCCATTTGGAAAAGGATAGGATAGAGTCGTGTTAGGACCACATGGAAGTCATAGAAACATCTTGGCCCCTCATGTAGGGCACAATGCAAATCCAGCCACAGGGCTACTGAAGCATCTAGGCCCCTAATTGAGTTTTGGTAATTAATGACAACCTTTGTGGACTAACAATTTCATTTGACAATATGAGAGGTAGGTTAGTCCCGAGGGTTGGAATGAGCTTCAAAAGATGATGTGAGGATGTCATGTGTGCTATGGATCATGGGAAGCTCAAGGCATAGGTATAAGATAGGGCTTTTTGCTTTGATCGGTCATGAGGTGATTAGAGGTTGAACAATGACCGGGTTGATAGGCTAGATAGCCTTACTATCAAGAGGGATCAACGTCAATGGCTTCACGTGTCTATAGTGCCACTTTGATCATTGACTTGCATGTTGTGCATTTAGATGAGTGGAAACTAACTTGAGAAAGAGCATTGTTGAAAATCTTGTGAAAATCCAGTTCTGTCAAGACTGGTCGAACAATTCACGGCATTGGCTCGAACAATCCGAGAAATGAGAGTTAAAATTAATTTAGAAAATCTTTGGAAAATTTCGTTCAAACCTTGTCCGAACATCTGTCGGACAGTCCGGGGGTTTTGGTCGGACTGTCCGTGACCTGTGTTGACAGGTGGGCCCACATTTGCTAACTCACTAAGCATGTCTTATAATGGTCGGACAGTCCGCAGCTAGGCTCGGATAGTCCGTAGAAAGGCCTATGTTTTTACCAGAAACGTTTCCAAGCGTTCCAGGGGTCAGACAGTCCGCTAGGCCCCAACGGCTAACTCTGACACACGTTTGACTTCGCTAATCTTACCGTTGGTTTCAAACATGGACAGTCCGAGGGTGCAAGTCGGACAGTCCGCTTGAGCTGTTTTTCATGTGTTTTAAACGTAACCGCTAGTTCTGAGGAGAGGGCTTATAAATACTCCACCCCCGTGGGTGTGTGCGGTCTCTTGCCACTTTGAAAAGCATTCATGACATTCTAGAGCCCTTGTTCTCCTCTCTCTCACTCACTTGCTTTGAGGTTGCATTCTTTGTGAGATTGAGAGCATCTAGTGCGTGATTTGTTACTCTTGAAGGTTGCCGCCTCCTAAACGGCTTGGAGCTCATGATTCCATTGAGCACTTCAAGAAGATTGTGAAGTTGCCTTGAAAGATTGGTGTGAGAGGTCATTGTATATTTACCGGATAAATTGTTTGCATCATTTTATTTTGTGATGATACTATGTTCTTGTTTTTCGTTGTTAAAGTTACATGTTAATTTTCATCGGACAATGAATACCCTTTAGGGTTGAATTCTTTAAAAAGTAAGGGTAGAGTGATTAGTATTTTTTTTAATATGGGATCTAGATGCCATTTTACCATCATCTAATTCTGTTTCATTTTTTGGCTATAAATCTCCGCTATCAGGTTTTCATCATACATCATAGCATGCTTCTTTTCTCCGATCACGATAATATCTTTCTTCCTCTACTCGTCATTGCCACCTCCTTTTTCATCGTTCGCCTAACGTACACACTAATGCAGGGACCCTGATTCGTATCTATGCGAAAAAAATCATTCGTAATGGTGACAAGGCCGATACCATGGAGACGATGCGAATGCGGTATGCCATTCATGCGGCATCAAAACCGACATGAATAACTTCACTACTCTAATCATGTTGTTAAGCATCACTACATTGTCAAGGGGCTCACAGTTAGAGTGGTAAAGACGGGTGCGACACCATTTCATCAAAACTATTTGTGCTGTGGGGTACTCCCCTACAGTTTTCTTTCAAAAAAAAAAGCATCACTACATTTGAGCGTACCTTTTGTACATGTCTGTTTAAGCACCGTTACGTATGGAAATACAATTCATACCGGTGTTTTTTAGCATTGTTACTTTAGTTAGTACTAAACACATCAGTTATCGATGTAATTTAGCACGCTAATAGTACTATCAAGCGGTACAAAGAAATGATTACCATTAATCATATGCCCATTCAGATCTATGATCAGACGTGCATTGTTATAAATGAATTGCACACATAACAAATGCCAATTCAGAATAGTAAGTATGTGTACGTGCTAGATAGATCGAGAAGAGAGAGACTAGGGCGAAGAAGAACAAACGAGATGAGTACGTATATATTACTATATGACACATGCCTTTGGGTATATGAAGCATTCAACAGCGCGAGCCATCTTGAATTCACTTCACACGTACGTGTTGGCGCATCAGCGAAGGCGACATATACTATGTGGCACATCAACTTCAGATGTGTTGACTGTTGACTACAACGCTTTTGGTAAAATTTGTTAGCAAATAATGCGAAAACAAGTGTCGGGGACATCCCAAGGGGGTCCCCTAACCACCAGGGTAAACACCCTAAAAACGCCAAACCCAAAGAGGTTAGGATAACAACGGCCCAAGCGAAATCTGGGCAACACGGCCCATCACTGCTCATTACGGCCCAAGTAACGCTACAACTCAGCTGCCGAAGGATCCGAAGCAAACGACCCGATCCCCACCTCGCTCGAGGGCTGCGATCCCCTCGAGCGGACTCGGCCCCGATCACCGCCTCGCACGAGGGTCTACGACCCCCTCGAGCGAACTCGACTCCAAAACTCCGCCTCGTTCGAGGCCGCCTCAGTGCGACCACTGAGACGTTCAACCACTCCGCCCGGCAGCCGCATTTAATGTCCGCCCCATCAAATCCGGCGCCAAAGTCAAAGAGCAGCCTCTCCCCACGCCACTGACGCCACGAGAGTCTACTGTTTCACCTGCTCCGGCCACTATGCGACTGCATTGCTGCCACGCTGACGCACGCGGTACTACGCGAAGCCCTGAGCGGACTCGCGGGCGTCACTCGACGCCACTATTACGCCTACTCCCGTGCTCCCCCCTGACGCAAGACCCTCGAGGGGGCATGGGGGTGCCCTCGAATGGCGTACGGACGACGACCAGAGGCGGACTCCGGTCAGATCCGCCACGCCCCGGCAATCCCAGTGACTCCGGCCACAGGGTCGCCCGTCCCCATCGCCCAGCAGGCGTGGCGAGTCCTATGCTGACGTACGGCTGTCAAATCACTGTCACTATTCCTCCTACTCTCGTCCTCCCCCGTACGGCCCAACCCTCGAGCGGGTAGGGGAGACCCTCGAGCGGGAGTACGAACCAATGAGGGAGCGCTGACTCCAGCCCAGCGCGGCCCTGCAACGACGTACGCCGGGTCACTTCCGCCAACTCTCTGCCATTCCCCCGACGGGGCGAGCACGCCGTGCACTGTGACCAGCAGCTAGAGGCCCTCTCACTAGAATGCACTCTTTAAAATTTTGCACACATAAAAGAACTAAAGACAACCAGCATGAATACAAAGCACACAACATTATATTCTTTATTGTTTTCAATAATTTAAAATAATCATTTTGCTATACTAAATTCCCTGTTAACCATATGAACCTAGGGGAAAGAATTAGAAATTTGAGAAAATCATCGTTTTAATTTATGCTACCCAAGTAGATCATAAAATTCAAAAGTTTTAGAGTGTGACAGTCATGTACATACGCTTTCTTTTTTCTAACCTTTTTACTCCATATCAATGTTGCTCAGAAGAGGAAGCGTTGTGAAGAGTTATGATTCTTATGAAGTTGTTGCTAAAGTGTAGGTGTACGTGTTCCACAGTCGTCTGTCTGTGAAGTTCGGGGCCTTCGATTCGTTTTCAGGAAAAGTTGTGTATCTTTGATAGACTTGTACTCCAGTTGTGTATCTTCATTGTCAAGTTATCCACCACTGGTTTACTATATATGTGAAACTTGATCCTGACATCATACAAAACTATATTTTGGCTCCCCACTACCTGATTTCTCTCAACCCACATCTTGCCACGTCCTTTGCTAACGTCAGCACCATCAAAACGCACCTACCCCACCAAGCCCGCTCGCCTCGCCTTCCCCGGTCCCCCACCCGTGAATTCACTTCACACGTACGTGTTGGCGCATCAGCGAAGGCGACATATACTATGTGGCACATCAACTTCAGATGTGTTGACTGTTGACTACAACGCTTTTGGTAAAATTTGTTAGCAAATAATGCGAAAACAAGTGTCGGGGACATCCCAAGGGGGTCCCCTAACCACCAGGGTAAACACCCTAAAAACGCCAAACCCAAAGAGGTTAGGATAACAACGGCCCAAGCGAAATCTGGGCAACACGGCCCATCACTGCTCATTACGGCCCAAGTAACGCTACAACTCAGCTGCCGAAGGATCCGAAGCAAACGACCCGATCCCCACCTCGCTCGAGGGCTGCGATCCCCTCGAGCGGACTCGGCCCCGATCACCGCCTCGCACGAGGGTCTACGACCCCCTCGAGCGAACTCGACTCCAAAACTCCGCCTCGTTCGAGGCCGCCTCAGTGCGACCACTGAGACGTTCAACCACTCCGCCCGGCAGCCGCATTTAATGTCCGCCCCATCAAATCCGGCGCCAAAGTCAAAGAGCAGCCTCTCCCCACGCCACTGACGCCACGAGAGTCTACTGTTTCACCTGCTCCGGCCACTATGCGACTGCATTGCTGCCACGCTGACGCACGCGGTACTACGCGAAGCCCTGAGCGGACTCGCGGGCGTCACTCGACGCCACTATTACGCCTACTCCCGTGCTCCCCCCTGACGCAAGACCCTCGAGGGGGCATGGGGGTGCCCTCGAATGGCGTACGGACGACGACCAGAGGCGGACCACTCCGGCCCAGCGCGGCCCTGCAACGACGTACGCCGGGTCACTTCCGCCAACTCTCTGCCGTTCCCCCGACGGGGCGAGCACGCCGTGCACTGTGACCGGCAGAGGTCATCATTCTGTCACTGTGCTACCAACTCTCTGCCATTCCCCCGACGGGGCGAGCACGCCGTGCACTGTGACCAGCGGAGGTCATCATTCCGTCACTGTGCTGCCAACTCCCGTCCTCCCATGACCAAATGCGCGTGGAAGACCCTCGATCCGGTGTATAAGCAACGACCGAAGCTCAGCCGAGGGACCTACTACCCCTCGAAGCCGCTCCAGGACAAGACCGAAGACGGCCTCGACGCCCGAAGAAGCCGGAGTCCGCCATAATCACCGTTCAGAACCAAGGACAACGGCACGCCCGGTACCATACCCCACCGCAGGACGCCTCACTGTAGGATAGACAGCACCCGTACTTGTAAGCCCCCCCCTTCTTGGTCTATAAAAGGAGGAGGTGGGCGTCCTTCCGAGGACGACGAACAAGACATATCTCACACACACACACACCCATCTCGATATTGGCATTCTGCCTCAATCATCCGCTCACTCAGGGACTTGGAGGCCTCACCTCCTCTCCGCCAAGCTTGTAGCCCCCTACTACAAGCACCCCGGTGCAAGATAGTACAGTGCCAAGAGCACACCTTGCTGGATGTACGGCCCCGCGGCCGGAACCAGGATAAAATCCCTTGAGCCATTGTGCTAGCTCTTGCATCAACCGGTGAGGGACGGGACACAGCGCATTCTGTTAGGCGTTGAGGTTGGTCGGCCAATCTCAGCACCGACAACAAGATTGAACACGAGACACGATTTAACGTAGAAAAACCCTTACGGGAAAAAACCATGGAAGACAATCACTATTGAGGAGAGTTTACAAGTAAGGATGATACATGGCTCATCTGAGATGCCTTGTCTTGTCTTGCCCTACCGTCTACATAGCCTTACATATATATAGGCGGCTCACACGTCCATGCATGGTTGCGTTACCAAGGTGGGACTAAATTGTGCACTCCTGAAAGAAACCACGGTGCGATGGGCCTCCGCTTCGCTTCGGCCAAGCCTGGCCTATATCGTGGAAGTGAATTTGAAACATATCCAACAAACTCCACCTTGAGACAAATTCCTCTTATAGACGAATAACAAACCTCCATATTCAAATCTTGAATGCCAATGCCCATTGGACTAACCAATGAGTAAGATCACTTGAGTATTCAATTGAGCAATAACCAATGGGTCCAAACATACACAGCTATCAACAAAGCAGATGAATAATTTGGGCCTTCAACAAATTCATAATCCCAGCAAAAGTCTGAGTCTGTGCAACTGACCTTAAAAAGCAAATGGCAATACGCTCAATCATGAAATGACATAAAGTCGCAATATCACCAGTGGTATAAGTATCTAGTGAAGAACTCAATTACTGCTCCATTCAAACACGGTTCAGATGTAGGCATAAATGTGCAACCAACAGAGTATAAACCTCTGCAATAGACCTTGCAGTAGTGCAGTCATGAGTGGACGTCTCCACCTTGAACAATAAATGTACTAAATGCTTGCCAGTATAAAACATTATAGTATCTATGCAGCAACTTTGAACTAGATCCCTCAACACGAGCAAAGACAGCAATAAACGTACTGCTCCCGCAATACAAAACACTACAATATCTAGTCAAACAACCTCTGTTGCACTTGGAATCCTCCACCTCGAACTCAATTCAGAGCAAAAACTTTCACTTTCAATTAACGAACTCCATAGGAGTAAAAGAAAACCACTAGGCTGACATGAACGATGTTGTCAAAACATTAAGATGAATTAACTCAAAGTGATCCGATAATAATCCCAATATTTCAAATTATCAATATGTCTCAGCAGCAAAAATCATATATCAAAGAAGCCATATGAAAAAAATAACCAGAAGAACATAATCTGCAGTAAATAATCTAGAAACGTTACTGTGTAACTCTAGCAAAAACCTGCAGCTTGGTACACTTCGTGTGTACATTCATCGAGCAACTCTGGAAACCTTCCAGTAGATCTTCACGGTGACCGTAATACGGAAATCGATTCCGTCTTGAACTACACGTCGACGAATTTGATCCGACTAGTGGCGCGACGAAGAAAACTGAGAACTTATTTTTTTTAGATAATCTCGTGCCAAGCTTTGATACCACTTGTTAGCAAATAGTGCGAAAACAGGATCGAACACGAGACGCGATTTAACATGAAAAAATCATTACGGGAAAAAACCACGGAAGACAATCACTATTGAGAAGAGTTTACAAGTAGGGGTGATACATGGCTCATCTGAGATGCCTTGTCTTGTCTTGCCCTACCGTCTACATAGCCTTACATATATATAGGCGGCTCACACGTCCATGATTGGTTGTGTTACCAAGGTGGGACTAAACTGTGCAATCCTGAAAGAAACCACAGTGCAATGGGCCTCCGCTTCGCTTCGGCCCAAGCCTGGCCTATATCGTGGAAGTGAATTCGGAACATATCCAACAAAATTGACACAATAAAACGTGTCAGTCCAATATTCCACCGGCGGAAATATTAATTTATTGTAACACAATGGTTCAATTTGAACCGGCGCATATGGCCCGATATGTATGAAGGTGCACTACCAGAAATATAGCTATTGGCATCAGTTGGGAAGCCCCTTTAGCACCGGGTTTTCCAGCCAGTTCTACTATTCCGGTGCTAAAGGGCAAATATTTTTAGCCAGTGCCCCACCTTTAGCACCGGTTCTTAAGTCCGCCGAGGCATATAGACAGGACGGATGATAAATTTTCTAGTAGTGGTGTCTTTAGTAGTGACGACCTACTATTGGTTTGCCTCCGCTATGCATGTCTGGCAACACCACCATCAGCTTTGCCACCCACACCATCGGTGTGGCCATCCTCCTAATCATATAGATTATTAATATTTCCCTCCTGAAAGAGCCCAAAACACCAAGGGTGACACGACGATGGAGAACGGAGACATGAAAATTCATCATGCGCAGAAGGACATGATCGAGATGTGTTCAAATATTCTTTCTTTTGACTGTGTTTAGTTTGGAAAAGAGGAAGAGAAAGTTTGGTGAAAAAGTCACATCGGACACTGTAGCGCGATGTAGCACTTTTCGTTTGTTTGTGGTAAACATTGTCCTACCATGACCTAACTAGGCTCAAAAAAATTCGTCTCGTCGTGTACATCAAAACCATGCAATTAGTTTCTTTATTTATCCATGTTTAGTGTTTCATGCATGCGTCGTTTGCTATATTTAATGTTTCGATGGGATGGTGATGTGACGTGGATGTGATGGAAAGTTTGGGTATAGCAAACGACGCATTGTACATACCCTAATCGACAAAAGCTGTGTTCACTTGGAAAAAAATGCAGTGCGCCGGGGGCGCACGGGCGCCAGGGTGCGCCCCCGCGCTATCTGCCGCACAAACGTGATCCGACGCCAGCGCCCCGAGATTCATCCGCTCGGCTCAAAGCGACTCGGCTCGCACGCGACGTCCGCTCGGCTTTCCTCGGAGTAGATGCAGTTGCTCACGCACCCCTTCTTCGACGCCGGCACCGAGAAGGACGACCGCCCGCCGGCTCACGAACGAACAGCGCCACGTCTCCGGCCAGCTGCGCCCCTCCTCCACCCACCGCATCCCGTCCAGCCTGAACACGTCGAAGCCGCTCAGCGTCGTCATCTCGTCGAAGAAGTAGTCGTCGTCGTCTTCTTCCCCGTCACCTTCGTCGGAGTCGGAGCCGAAGATCTCGGGGTCCAAGTGGTCCAACAAGTCACGCTCACCTCTGACTCTCACTCTCCTCGTGGTGTACAGGGGCCAGACGAAGAGCACTCGCCGCCGCCGGCCGGCCTCGACCAGGGACCCCTTTTATCGAGTTCGCCTCGAGCTCCGGCAATTCGAACTTGAACACGAAGCCATAGGTGTCCAGCGCGTACAAGCTCCCGCCGCAGAGCACCGCCATGCCTAGGGTTTCGGTGTTGTCTAATCCCTTCGTCTTCCACCCGCCGTCCTCCACCAGCGAGATCCCGGCCTCCTTGCGGCCGGCGTGGAAGGAGTCGCCGCCGAGGGGAACCACTGCGGCATGGGGTGGGCTATAGCCGAGCGGGCGGACGCGGACATAAGTGGAGCCGAGCGGACGTCGCGTGCGAGCCGAGTCGCTTTGAGCCGAGCGGATGAATCTCAGGGCGCTGGCGTCGGATCACGTTTGTGCGGCAGATAGCGCGGGGGCGCACCCTGGCGCCCGTGCGCCCCCGGCGCACTGCATTTTTTTCCAAGTGAACACAGCTTTTGTCGATTAGGGTATGTACAATGGGCTGTCCTCTGCTATAGGCATGCAATTCTTTTTTGCAGAAACCCCCCACCCCCGCGACGCCGACTCCCAAGCACGCTCGTCGTCTCATTCGTCTAAGAGCTGAGCGCGTGCTCCCAGAACGGAGCGATAACTCGGAGGCCGCTGTAGGAACCGATGCGAGGAGACAACGGCGACTCGGATCTATTGTGCGACCCTCATCTTCTTCCTCGTCCAGCACCACACCGACCACCATTGCAACTTCGAGCCACCATTGCCGAGCTCCGGCCGCCGCCGTCGATCCCCCTCCACGCTCCACCTCTGCTCAAGATGAGGACGGGAATGGGTTCCCCTCATCGCCCTCTCTCTTTTCCCCCACTTCATTCCCGGCCGCTCTCGCGCCCTGGAACACTGGTGCCCCCTCTCCCGTCGCCACCCCCCTCCGTTCGTGCTCTGTTCGTGCGAACAGAACGCACGGGAGGAAGAAGATGGTGGATTTGCCCATATCCCCCTCTCTTTTCCCTATTCCAAATAAAGCCCTTCTACCTTTCAGCACTTTTACAAAGAAAGCCCTCCACTCTCTAATTCCTCCCAAATGAGACCTGCACCATCAAATCCACCCTATCAATTTATAAATAAATATTTCTCTAAAGTTAAAAGGCTCATGCGATTATTTGAATATATCATGTTTTCTCTAATTTAAGTACTAAAATGACTATAAAGATTAAGTATGCACTAGAGCACCATGATTTATGTGTCAAATGATAATACAAGCTGGCTGTTTAAGATGTCTATTTAGGCCAGTCTCAGTGGGGGTTTCATAGGAGTTTCATGGCATTTAATATGCTGATGTGGCAGAGGAGAGAGTGGAGAGTTTCATGGGATGTGAGAGAGAGTTTCATCACCATGAAACTCATCTGGCACAGTTACCTAATTTCTGATCTAGGTAACTGTGCGATGAAACGCTGCACTGAGACTGGCCTTATGCCAAAAAGACAGCCGTTGTCTACTACATCGTTGTACTTGCCCTTATGTCTATAAGTCCATTCCCCGAGAAAACATCAGAAGTATAGTTAATGCTAGTGAGGCGAGAATCCAATGCTAAATCGTTGAACGCTAGCTACTAGCTACCTTTCTACGCTGTATAGTACTATATATGCGTGCCACATAAAAGTTTGCAGGCTAGATTATTTACAATAATGCACTGGCGCAAACTAGTAATAATGTCTGTAGAGATGCATATTTTCCCTAAACGATCAAAACTTTTCTCTCTCAATTAAAATGACTGGGCTAATGTGAGAGAGCAGTAAAATCCAGGACTGCCTTGGATTAACTTCTATAATTACTCATGTTATGTAGACATATAACAATTATATAGTTCACATCTGCCTGTTTGGTCCTCCAAAGAGAGTTGCTATGCTATTTTTCAGGTGTAACACCTTGGCAGGTATGTTTCTTGGCCACTGGATCTTGATCTGATGGTTCACAAGTAAATAGAATACTTTGTCCTTGAATTATTAAGCCAGCCTGATCTGCTGGTGAACTTAATCAGTTACTTATTTACTCCTAAATCTTTTAAGGTTATATTATCTCCTCAGCTAGACAGCTACTGGTCCATACCATTCAGGGATCAGGCCTGGCATTGTCGCATGGAGCAGGAAGGATAATTTGGATGAACCTCCATTAATAGTGTTAGCCGGGGCACATGCATTTGCAGGCCGAGTATTAAACGCCTTTGATATGCATAACAATTAATCAAATTAGTCTAGACCAGATGGCCAGGTACACGCACTCAGGCCTGACATGTACCGTGTACGCTCAAATCAGTCTAGGACCGATCTGGTTGGATGATTTCATCGACAACGCTTTGTTGGAGCATTTCAGTTTTTTCTTTTATCATGGCGTACTCGCCTTGATCACCATCTTCCTCGCTGCATGCCTTGTATTCGGAATCAGTTCAGTACTTTGCTATGTGATAATTGCTACTAAATAATATAAAGGTTATTTCCCATGGTTTGCAAGTCCCATTTGGCACTACCAGAATACTTCACATCCAACGGCTAGGAGCGGGGGCGGAGCTGGGATGCGCCTGGGCGAAGGCATTAGCACCGGGTCGTGGCAAGCCCCGGTGCTAATGCTTCCCCTTTAGCACCGGGTGCAGCCAGCAACCGGTGCTAATGTGCCCGAGGCCATTTCGCACCGGTTGCTGGCTGCACTTGAAGACAACCTCTTTGTTTGTACGATTGTATATTTTTACAATGGGTGCATGGGCAGAACATGAAACCGGACGGCGTCCTGTTAGCCTCGGCGGCATCGAGAAACGTCCTAAGGCCATCACGGAAGGCCTGAGCGTGGGGGTCCCCGTACATCCATTGTCTATTCATCTGCATTATTAACCAATAACAAATATACAATACAATTTAAAGATAAAAAAATTTAATATATAAATAAATACAAATTATAATATATATTCCATTATATAAATAAATTTCTAAAACTACATTACTATATTCATTAAATAAATAAATATACCTTTCGTTAAATAAATAAATAACTATTCTACCTTTTAATGAAATATATATTATTAGTTCTTTATTAAAAGGTAGAATAGTTATTTATTTATTTAACGGAAGGTATATTTATTTATTTAATGAATATAGTAATGTAGTTTTAGAAATTTATTTATATAATGGAATATATATTATAATTTGTATTTATTTATATATTAAATTTTTTTATCTTTAAATTGTATTGTATATTTGTTATTGGTTAATAATGCAGATGAATAGACAATGGATGTACGGGGACCCCCACGCTCAGGCCTTCCGTGATGGCCTTAGGACGTTTCTCGATGCCGCCGAGGCTAACAGGACGCCGTCCGGTTTCATGTTCTGCCCATGCACCCATTGTAAAAATATACAATCGTACAAACAAAGAGGTTGTCTTCAGGTGCATTTGATGAGGCACGGTTTCATGAGGAATTATTCTGTTTGGACGAAGCACGGTGAAAGAGGAATTCTAATGGATGAAGATGAAGAAGACGAGGCCGATGACGACATTCCGTTATTGGCTCAATACTACGGTTCCTTTGCATATGCTGCAATGGGTGATGCCGATGAGGAAGATGTTGCTCGGGAAGGCGATGCTCAGGAAGATGTTGCTCAGAAAAATGAACCTACTGATGGACTCGGCCAAATGTTGCGTGATGCTGAGAAAGACTGCGGCAATGATAAGGAACTGAAAAAGATACAGCGCATGTTGCAGGACCACAAGACTGACCTGTACCCAGATTGCAAAGAGGGGCTAAAGAAGTTGGGTACCACACTTGACCTTCTGCAATGGAAGGCAGCAAATGGTGTTACTGATAAGGGTTTCGAGGAGCTACTGAAACTCGTAAAGAAGATTCTTCCAGAGGGTAACAAATTGCCATCGACGACGTATCAAGCAAAACGTGTTGTTTGCCCTCTCGGTTTGGAGGTGCAGAAGATACATGCGTGTACTAATAACTGTATCCTCTATCGCGGACAGTACGAACACTTGGATCGTTGTCCGGTTTGCACCTGCGCGCGATACAAAATCAGGCGGGACGACCCTGGTGATGTTGGGGGAGAGCGTTCTAAGAAAAAAATCCCTGCGAAGGTGATGTGGTATTTCCCTCTGATACCCCGTCTGAAGCGTTTGTTCAGGAACAAAGACCATGCCAAACTGATGCACTGGCACAAAGAAGAACGTAAGCAGGATGGCATGTTGAGACACCCCGCCGATGGATCCCAGTGGAGGAACATCGACAGAGCATTCCCAGAGTTTGATGCTGATGCGAGGAATGTTAGGCTTGGTTTAAGTACCGATGGCATGAACCCTTTTGGTGAAATGAGCAGTAGTCATAGCACTTGGCCCGTGACTGTTTGTATCTACAACCTACCCCCCTGGCTCTGCATGAAGCGGAAGTTCATTATGATGCCAGTGCTCATCGAAGGCCCAAAGCAACCTGGCAACGACATTGATGTGTACCTAAGACCATTGGTTGACGAACTTTTACAGATGTGGAAGAATGAAGGTGTTAGCATGTGGGATGAGGACAAGCAGGAGCAGTTTGACATTCGAGCACTGCTTTTCATAAGCATCAACGACTGGCCTGCACTAAGTAACCTATCAGGACAATCAAACAAAGGATATAAAGCATGCACTCACTGTTTAGAGGAAACCGAAAGCATGTATTTGAAACATTGTCGTAAAGTTGTGTACATGGGTCACCGTCGATTCCTTCCGGCGAAGCATGAGCTACGAAAGAAATGTGCGCATTTTGGCGGGAATGCTGACCGCCATACAAAGCCGAGACACCGGAGTGCAGAAGAGCTATTTGATATGGTGAAGGACCTACACGTGGTGTTTGGCAAGGGAGACGGAAGCCAGGCTGCTCCGACGGGCGAGGATGGTCGTGCCGCGATGTGGAAGAAGAAGTCTATCTTTTGGGAGCTACCTTATTGGCAACGTTTAGAGGTCCGTAACGCGATTGATGTGATGCATCTGACGAAGAATCTTTGCGTGAACTTGATAAGCTTCCTGGGTACTTATGGGAAGCCAAAAGATACACTGGAAGCACGTCAGGAGCTGAAACGATTGAAGCAACGGACTGATCTACATCCAGAAAAGAGAGACAAAGGACGCCAGTACTTGCATCCTGCCAGCTTCACTCTCAGCAAAGAAGAGAAGGCAAGCATGTTTGAATGCTTGAACAGTATCAAGGTTCCGTCTGGCTACTCCTCCAATATTAAGGGAATAATAAATATGAAAGAGAAGAAGTTCACAAACCTGAAGTCTCACGACTGCCATGTGTTGATGACACAGCTGCTTCCCGTCATACTCAGGGGTGTGCTACCAGTAAACGTGCGGAAAGCCATTGTGAAGCTATGTGCATTCCTCAATGCAATTTCTCAGAAGGTGATCAATCCAGACCACTTAGATCAGCTACAGAACGACGTGGTGCAATGTCTTGTCAGCTTTGAGATGATATTTCCACCATCCTTCTTCAATATCATGACACATCTATTGGTTCACCTCGTCAAAGAGATTCGTATATTGGGCCCAGTATTTCTACACAACATGTTCCCATTTGAGAGGTTCTTCGCTGTCCTAAAGAAGTATGTCCGTAATCGTTCTCGTCCAGAAGGATGCATTGCTAAGGGATACGAAACGGAGGAGGTCATTGAATTCTGTGTTGACTTTGTCGACGATCTTATGCCGATTGGTGTGCCCGAATCCCATCACGAGGGGAGACTTGGTGGAAAGGGCACACTAGGGAGAAGATCGATGGTGATCAAGGACGTTGAGACATTTCGTAAAGCGCACCTCACAGTTTTGCAACAATCAACCTTAGTTGCTCCGTACATCGAGGAGCACATGCAGATTCTCAGGGACGAAAACTCAACAAAGTCTGCGGCCTTCATTCAGCGTCTGCACAATAGTACTTTCGCCGATTGGTTGCGAAGACGTCTTATGGGTGTCGAGGGCATTGATGCGCAGCTAGCTTTTGTAGCTAGAGGTCCATCGAGCACGATCTTGACATTCCAAGGATACGACATCAATGGGTATACATTTTACACAAGAGCCCAGGACAAGAAAAGCACCAACCAAAACAGTGGTGTCCGGATCGACGCGACAGACACCAATGGCAATACAAACTCATACTATGGAATCATAGAGGAGATATGGGAACTAGAGTACGGACCTTTGAAGATCCCACTGTTCAAGTGCCAATGGGTGAAGCTGACTGGAGGAGGTGTTAAAGTTGAAGCGGACTATGGAATGACGTTAGTGGACCTAAACAAGATTGGCTTTCTAGACGAACCGTTCGTCCTGGGCAAAGCTGTCACACAAGTTTTTTATGTGAAGGACATGGCTAGCAGACCGAAGAAAGGGGCGGATAAGAAAGGTGGGGGTAAGCAATTGGACCCATCACAAGACGAGCCAAAGCGTCATATAGTTCTTCCTGGAAAGAGAAAAATCGTAGGAGTTGAGGACAAGACGGATGAAGATTATGATATGCTCGATGGCCGGCCTCCATTCTCAGTGGCTGATGACCCAAGCATCCTGTTAGCGGCGGAGGAGACACCGTATCTACGGCGTGATCACAATCAAGGAACATTTGTAAAGAGGAAGTTTATTAGTGTCCGAGTAAACGATGATGCCATGTAATTTCTATTGATTTATAGGATTTTCTAACATTTTATATTGATTTTCTAGTAATTTATAAGATTTTCTAGCATTTTATATTGATTTTCTAGCATTTTATATTGATTTTCTAGCATTTTATATTGATTTTCTAGCATTTTATATTGATTTTCTAGCATTTTATATTGATTTTCTAGCATTTTATATTGATTTTCTAGCATTTTATATTGATTTTCTAGCATTTTATATTGATTTTCTAGCATTTTATATTGATTTTCTAGCATTTTATATTGATTTTCTAGCATTTTATATTGATTTTCTAGCATTTTATATTGATTTTCTAGCATTTTATATTGATTTTCTAGCATTTTATATTGATTTTCTAGTAATTTATAAGATTTTCTAGCATTTTATATTGATTTTCTAGCATTTTATATTGATTTTCTAGCATTTTATATTGATTTTCTAGCATTTTATATTGATTTTCTAGCATTTTATATTGATTTTCTAGCATTTTATATTGATTTTCTAGCATTTTATATTGATTTTCTAGCATTTTATATTGATTTTCTAGCATTTTATATTGATTTTCTAGCATTTTATATTGATTTTCTAGCATTTTATATTGATTTTCTAGCATTTTATATTGATTTTCTAGCATTTTATATTGATTTTCTAGCATTTTATATTGATTTTCTAGTAATTTATAAGATTTTCTAGCATTTTATATTGATTTTCTAGCATTTTATATTGATTTTCTAGCATTTTATATTGATTTTCTAGCATTTTATATTGATTTTCTAGCATTTTATATTGATTTTCTAGCATTTTATATTGATTTTCTAGCATTTTATATTGATTTTCTAGCATTTTATATTGATTTTCTAGCATTTTATATTGATTTTCTAGCATTTTATATTGATTTTCTAGCATTTTATATTGATTTTCTAGCATTTTATATTGATTTTCTAGCATTTTATATTGATTTTCTAGCATTTTATATTGATTTTCTAGTAATTTATAAGATTTTCTAGCATTTTATATTGATTTTCTAGCATTTTATATTGATTTTCTAGCATTTTATATTGATTTTCTAGCATTTTATATTGATTTTCTAGCATTTTATATTGATTTTCTAGCATTTTATATTGATTTTCTAGCATTTTATATTGATTTTCTAGCATTTTATATTGATTTTCTAGCATTTTATATTGATTTTCTAGCATTTTATATTGATTTTCTAGCATTTTATATTGATTTTCTAGCATTTTATATTGATTTTCTAGCATTTTATATTGATTTTCTAGCATTTTATATTGATTTTCTAGTAATTTATAAGATTTTCTAGCATTTTATATTGATTTTCTAGCATTTTATATTGATTTTCTAGCATTTTATATTGATTTTCTAGCATTTTATATTGATTTTCTAGCATTTTATATTGATTTTCTAGCATTTTATATTGATTTTCTAGCATTTTATATTGATTTTCTAGCATTTTATATTGATTTTCTAGCATTTTATATTGATTTTCTAGCATTTTATATTGATTTTCTAGCATTTTATATTGATTTTCTAGCATTTTATATTGATTTTCTAGCATTTTATATTGATTTTCTAGCATTTTATATTGATTTTCTAGTAATTTATAAGATTTTCTAGCATTTTATATTGATTTTCTAGCATTTTATATTGATTTTCTAGCATTTTATATTGATTTTCTAGCATTTTATATTGATTTTCTAGCATTTTATATTGATTTTCTAGCATTTTATATTGATTTTCTAGCATTTTATATTGATTTTCTAGCATTTTATATTGATTTTCTAGCATTTTATATTGATTTTCTAGCATTTTATATTGATTTTCTAGCATTTTATATTGATTTTCTAGCATTTTATATTGATTTTCTAGCATTTTATATTGATTTTCTAGCATTTTATATTGATTTTCTAGTAATTTATAAGATTTTCTAGCATTTTATATTGATTTTCTAGCATTTTATATTGATTTTCTAGCATTTTATATTGATTTTCTAGCATTTTATATTGATTTTCTAGCATTTTATATTGATTTTCTAGCATTTTATATTGATTTTCTAGCATTTTATATTGATTTTCTAGCATTTTATATTGATTTTCTAGCATTTTATATTGATTTTCTAGCATTTTATATTGATTTTCTAGCATTTTATATTGATTTTCTAGCATTTTATATTGATTTTCTAGCATTTTATATTGATTTTCTAGCATTTTATATTGATTTTCTAGTAATTTATAAGATTTTCTAGCATTTTATATTGATTTTCTAGCATTTTATATTGATTTTCTAGCATTTTATATTGATTTTCTAGCATTTTATATTGATTTTCTAGCATTTTATATTGATTTTCTAGCATTTTATATTGATTTTCTAGCATTTTATATTGATTTTCTAGCATTTTATATTGATTTTCTAGTAATTTATAAGATTTTCTAGCATTTTATATTGATTTTCTAGTAATTTATAAGATTTTCTAGCATTTTATATTGATTTTCTAGTAATTTATAAGATTTTCTAGTAATTTATAAGATTTTCTAGTAATTTATAAGATTTTCTAGTAATTTATAAGATTTTCTAGTAATTTATAAGATTTTCTAGTAATTTATAAGATTTTCTAGTAATTTATAAGATTTTCTAGTAATTTATAAGATTTTCTAGTAATTTATAAGATTTTCTAGTAATTTATAAGATTTTCTAGTAATTTATAAGATTTTCTAGTAATTTATAAGATTTTCTAGTAATTTATAAGATTTTCTAGTAATTTATAAGATTTTCTAGTAATTTATAAGATTTTCTAGTAAGTTATAAGATTTTCTAGGGATACGACATCAATGGGTATACATTTTACACAAGAGCCCAGGACAAGAAAAGCACCAACCAAAACAGTGGTGTCCGGATCGACGCGACAGACACCAATGGCAATACAAACTCATACTATGGAATCATAGAGGAGATATGGGAACTAGAGTACGGACCTTTGAAGATCCCACTGTTCAAGTGCCAATGGGTGAAGCTGACTGGAGGAGGTGTTAAAGTTGAAGCGGACTATGGAATGACGTTAGTGGACCTAAACAAGATTGGCTTTCTAGACGAACCGTTCGTCCTGGCCAAAGCTGTCACACAAGTTTTTTATGTGAAGGACATGGCTAGCAGACCGAAGAAAGGGGCGGATAAGAAAGGTGGGGGTAAGCAATTGGACCCATCACAAGACGAGCCAAAGCGTCATATAGTTCTTCCTGGAAAGAGAAAAATCGTAGGAGTTGAGGACAAGACGGATGAAGATTATGATATGCTCGATGGCCGGCCTCCATTCTCAGTGGCTGATGACCCAAGCATCCTGTTAGCGGCGGAGGAGACACCGTATCTACGGCGTGATCACAATCAAGGAACATTTGTAAAGAGGAAGTTTATTAGTGTCCGAGTAAACGATGATGCCATGTAATTTCTATTGATTTATAGGATTTTCTAACATTTTATATTGATTTTCTAGTAATTTATAAGATTTTCTAGTAATTTATAAGATTTTCTAGTAATTTATAAGATGGTTATGCCACCCGGTGCTAAAGGTCTTACCCTTTTGCCTCGGATTAGTTGCACCGGGTGGGAAACCCGGTGCTAAAGGGCTTTCCCACCCAGTGTAGATATCTTGTATTCTGGTAGTGTGGCAATGCTTTTGCAACTGCAACGGGGACATTTTCTGATGTAGAAATACGTATCTGATTGAAAATTTCCTAGACATGTGGCATAGATATACACCTCCTCCGGCTAGCCTCGACTAAAAACTTTTATAGATTAGGTAAATCATTATTTTATCCCAGGCCCTAGGCCGGGAACCTCACCAGTAAGCCACAAGCACTAGTTAGTGAATAATTGTACTTGACATGATGTTCTTATATATTTTGATTATATAAGAAAATGTCCAACAAAACTAAATATATATTTTGATTATTATTTAGTTAAATTTAAAACTAAGCTGACAGAAATTTGAACTTAGAACAAAACTAATGTGTGTGATGATTTAAACTTAAACTAAATATATTTAAAACTTCTATAGCTTAGAGTTGGAAAGAATAATAAGAAATTGACACTTTTGCATTAAACGTCCACTGCCTCCTGCCCTCTCAAAATCTAACCTGAGATGATAAAATGGTGGCGTTCTTGGTCCATATGTTCTAGTCAGATTAGTTCTCAAGAACATGGCCTATGTACCAAATTTATGCATAAAACCTTTTTTGCTACCAATCGCCAACAAACTCACATAGTCATAAAGCACCTACTAATACTGAGCCTAAAAATGATGCTAGGAAATTATAGAAGAAAAACAGAATCATTCACAACACGAGTGGAATTGGAGAAAGAATGAGACGAACCACAAGTTCACTCAAAAACTCAGATGATAAGAAAACAACCTGGAGGTTTATATTCTATCAGGAAAGTAGAGGTTCCAGATTTATTCGGATGATCTATAAAGAGCCAATCTGGAATAATATCGAATTTATAAAAACAACACGTTGGGAAGTCCAAGATTTGACCTAAAACCAGTCAAACAACTTCCAAATTTGAATCATATATAGGATCACAACCTCATGGTAAGTTTTTTTTCCAAAAGGATTTCTTAAAAAGATATATCAATATATCTTAACTACCACCAATATATCATGATTTGGAATCGGACAACAAAAAGGATGATGAACTATAGAAAACCTCAAAGCCCCAAACTTGAAATTCGATCAAGCGGGGGTCAAACTCAAAGAATTTTTAGCCACCGCTGCAAGCATATATGGTGAATCTTCAACAAAAAGAACTCTTAAAAAGGTTCATCATTGATTTTTTGGATTTGACCAAGAACGCAATGTTTCAAAACCAGTTTGCCTCAAGATACGCACCACAAAGCACATCTAATCATGGATTTGAAATTCACCAAATAGCAAGAGATAAAGAGGGCAATTTGATTCATGAATTCACAACAAAGAGTGCTTGGCTTATAGCACAAAAACAGTTTGCTATAGGATCACGAGGATATAATCATCTTCCTTTCTCCTCCCACCCGCCAAAGATGAACAGATTGATGCAAGAGGCACTCACTATATCTCTTCTCCACTCGCTTTCTCACCTTGTGTACTCGGTAGCCTAGTAGATACTAAAATGAAGTTAAGTTTTTTTGGATGCCCTCTACAACCAACCATCCATACCTTAGAAAAAAAAACAGAATATCCCTAGACCTAGTACATCTTCAAGTCCCCTGTGCTCCCGCCTTGACTCCTGATCGATACCCGCTGATCAACACTACCATTAAACACCATTTCCATGTACTCTTGCTTTTCATTTGGACGATGCATCGCCCATATAGTCTCGGCCGGTCTTACTTGGTCCATCAGTCCCAAGGCTCCTCGTTTGATGCCCTTGACCACTCTTGGTCTATCTCTATGAACCTTGCTTGGTCTACCATTAAACTATACCATCCCGCATCAACCACCTACATAAAAAGCCTGTTGAGAAATATTTCCACCAAAACAACAATTGTGTCTTATCGGTTTAGTCATAATTAAGCACAACCACTGCATACTCAAGCTCGGCTGAACTCGAAAAAGAAGTTTGAAGTAATTATTACGTCAATCACTCGTCACAATTCACGCGAGCACAAAAAACTCAACCTTTAATATATTGTCGGCACACATGTTTCTGCTACACACACATGAAAGCATTTGAAATCATTAATCATCTTAGATGCACCTGATGATGATTGTGGTTATGGGACACACAACGATCACATGTGTGTTGCTACTGGGGTTTGTTCTCAAGAATCACCAATGTGTGCCTTGCTCTCAAGAATCTGCATGAAAAAGCATATTGAAGGTCCAATTATTATGTAAAACAAATATAGCACCTTTTTGTTCAGTGTTTTGGTCTTGATCTTGGGGCCTTCTGCAGTTCCTCCAGCTCAAGTTCCTGAGTACTTTTCGGACTGTCGAAAGATGATGTTTCATTATAAAGCCATGAAATAACTCAGATTATCATTTGAGTAGTGAAGACTCCTACTATTTGATAGAAACGTGAAGTGAACATGAATTTACTGGATCAGTCCTTGAAGAAAGAAACATGAAGTAGCACATATTATCATTTGAGCCAGAAGTTTAAGAAACCACACCAGAGTTTCATAGAATAAAGTTGCTGAGGAATTGATCAAGCCTTCCTTATTTACTCTTCTGATCCAGGAATAGTTGACGGAATAACATGCTATTTTCCTATATTGGTAAATTCAGATAATCAACAGTCTAAGGGGCTAGAGGCAGGAAGGAAACAATAATAATTTATAAGCAACATAACAAGATCATTTGCTACCCAGTTCCAGTTGAATTCAACAAACAAGCAAAACAGCAGTGTGCTTATAAGAACCTGATAGAGTACAAAAAAACATCTACAGCACAGCACAAGCTATATCAATTCCCAGCCTATTTTTTGAGTACCTAACTACTATCTGCATTGGTGAAATGTGAGATTTTTAAAGGAATATCAATGCCACTTGGCCTGAATCTTACAACAACAACATTTTGCAGATGTCTAGTGTATGGCAGACTAAAACCAATGAAATTTTTCAGAGTGCTGGAATAAAATAGGATGGGGAGAAATACCAGTTCACAATAGACTATGTACATATACACAACATAACGAGAAAATTGGTGCACCCTGGAAGTGAATTGTTAAGCGATGCATCAAATTAAAAATAGGTCCAGAGTACACCCATCATATTATAAAGTGCAAAATGAAGGCACTATCCAGTCATACTGTGGTGGACATCAACATTTCTTTAAAAGAAGAGATTGAGTCAAATATGCTAAAATATGCCGAAAAATAAAATCCAATTAGGATGTCAGTTTGACAGGATTGCACTGCTCTTAAACTATAAATCATAAAATTGGTCTAACATCTTGGAACAATGGCATTGCCTTGTGCAAAGATTAGTAAACTGTTCCCTTTCCAAACTATGCAGAAATTACAAAACCTAAAAGAACAATTGAAGAGATATGGTATTATGAAAGCTTTTCCCCTTCAAGTTGTTCCTATGTAACTCTTCTAATTTAAGGAGGAAAATGATCACATATTTAAATAGGAGATGGCTGAGTGATTGAGAACCTCGATGGGTGAATAGTATAAACTTGAGACCTATAGATCTCAAAATGACATAAGAAGAAAACCAGCCTGAATCATCATATCAATCATCAAGATCATCATCACGATTCAATGGTGCTATTTGCCTACAAATAAATTCAAAAAAAGACGTATTAATTTGTTGATAAGAAACCACATCACAAATTAATTTGTTGTCTTCCTTTCCTTCCCCTTTTCCTCGACTGTAACCCAACACAGTGGCATGGAATTTCAAGAGATGGAGGGGCAGGAGATGGAGTGGCCAGAGACAAGCATTAAGAATACACGTATTAGAATATATATACGTATATACACATATATAAACCTGCCTGCATGGCTACTGAAAAAAGGAAAAAAAACAAAACCCGGGGCCTTTAGCACCGGGTGCAGCCACGACCCGGTGCTAGGCCTTTAGCACCGGGTCGTGGCTGCACCCGGTGCTAAAGGCCCCGGGTTTTGTTTTTTTTCCTTTTTTCAGTAGCCATGCAGGCAGGTTTATATATGTGTATATA
>OAMR01000432.1:839985-880883 GCA_900205405.1 Echinochloa crus-galli | reverse complement strand
CCCCTCCGCCGCCACCCCGCCACTCCTCTTCCTCTCCCTCTCCTCCCTTCCTCTCCTCTCCCTCTAGCCCATCTTCTACCCGCGCGGCCCCTTGCTCCAGGGTGGGGCCGAACGACGCCAGGGCGGCGGCGAGGCGAGGCTGCAACGGCGCGCTCCAGCCAGGCGGGCTCCGTCCAGGGCGGTGGCGAGGCGAGCCTCCAGCGGCCTCGGCGGGTGCGTGAGCGCCTCGGCGTGCGCGCACGAGGATAGAGGAGCTCGGTGCCACGGGTCGAAGGAGCGGAGGGGCTCGAGCACTCCCACGCCGGCCGGGGCGGAGGGTGCGTGGAGGCCTTGGGATCGAGCTAGGTCGCACTGAGTCCCGGGTGGCGATGTGGAGGTGCACGCGCGGTGGCACCTCCTCTCGGCGCTGGCAGAGCTCCATGGCACGTGCGGCTTCCCTGCCGCCCCCTCCCTGCCCTCCCTCTCTCCCTCCATCTCTCTCCAATGGCGACGGCCACACGCAGGAGGAGCCCACGGAGCGCCGACGAGAGCAGAGGAGGTGGAGAGAGGTTGAAGAAGATAGAGAGGAAGACAAGGGTAAAGTAGACATTTCCCATCCTATTTCTCTCCCCGTATCTGTTAAATGCTTATTTTAATGGCTACGGTGTGTTCTGGCAAATATGTGGGCTTTTGTAATGGTACCTTGTAAATTAGGGCGATTGCGGTGTGTGTCAGCCAATTTCGCAAAATAACGGTGTCCCAGAGCAAATTTTGCCTAAAGAAATTCCTAAATTCCTATTAAATCTCAAAAGCCCATTAGGGTTGAAGGGGTACACCAACTATTAGTACCATATTGCTAATAGACGAGGGTGTTGGGAGTTTTCCTCCATATAAATACGGACCACCTCTTCATGGAAAAGTATCATCGCACACTACTACATACAAGGAGCCTCTAGGCTTGGGAACTCTCGAGGAAGTCTGGTTGAGTTAGTTTTTGCCTCCTCTCGCTGCTGCGCCGCCGCTCTAGCCTACTCCATCCCGATCGCCGGTGTGCACCGGCGAACGGGAGAGCAGGTCTCCGGAACCGTTTGTCCTTGTGATCCTGCACCGGGAGAGGGCGAATAAGGTTTTTGGGAAGCGCTCCGCGTGACTGCTCCAAGTTTTCGCCACGGCTCGTCTTCCATCAAGATCCGGCGCTGTGTGAGCTCGTCGTCTGCAGCGCCGTCTTCTTCGACCTGTGCGCATCGTCGACATCGCTTCGTCGACACCCGTCGTCACGGCTACTCCTGCAAGTTCGTTGTACGTACGCCGTGTTCAGATCTACTTCGTCATCATGTTTTCTGTTGTGTTCATGATGATGTTGTTGTTTACTACTATGTTAGTGTGTTGCATACTAGTATTAATCCATGCCATGTTTATTTCTGTTCGGATTTTAATCAGTAATTTGCCTAATTTTCCAACAATCCAAAAGTCTTATTTTAGGCAATCTATTGATATGAGTAACATGAGGGCTGGTTTTGTCGATCCGATGAAGCCTGATAAGTTCACCGGTGCGAACTTTAAGGGGTGGGCGGCCAGAATCCGTCTCTGGTTTAATGCTATGAACATCTGGGACACGAGGTTAGGCAAACCTGAGGGTGAACTTACTGCTGAAGAGCGGAAAAAGTACACTGATGCCAACAACCTATTCATGGGATGTCTCGAAAGCGTTATCTCTGACCGTCTGGTTGATGCTTACTTGGACATGACCGATGCGAAGGTGCTGTGGGATGCTCTGTCTGCGAGATATGATGCAGCAGATGCAGGCAGTGAACTTTACCTCAAGGAGAGTTTCCATGACTTCAAGATGGTGAATAACCATTCTGTGGTCGAACAAGCTCATGAGGTTCAGTGCATTGTCAGGGACCTTGAACTCGCTAAGTGTCCTCTTCTGGACAAGTTTGTGGCTGGGTGCATCATTGCAAAGTTACCCCCTGCGTGGAGGAACTTCGCCACTGCTCTGAAACATAAGAGACAGGAGATATCGGTTGATAACCTAATAGCGTCTCTGGATGTTGAGGAGAAAGCTCGGAAGAAGGACACTACTGAGAAAGGAGATCAAGGTCAGTCCAGTGCCAATCTGGTTCAGAACAAGTTCCCACGAAAGAACTTCAACAAGAACAAAGGGAACAACAACAACAAAGTTGTCAAGACCACTACCTTTAAGAAGAAGAAGGTGGACAAGGCTGGGTTGGACTGCTACACTTGTGGAGAGCTTGGGCATCTCGCCAAGGAGTGTCCAAAAAGTGCAGATCGCAAGGCCAAGGCTAAGGCCAAGCAGTCTGGAGGTTCAAAGGATGTCAACATGGTGACTGCTGGCAACACTGGAGACGGGTACAGTAATTTACCTACTGTTCTTTCAGTCTTTCTTTCCACATGTTGGTGGCTAGATACGGGTGCTAATGTTCATGTGTGTGCTGACATCTCCTTGTTTTCTTCTTACCAGGATGTTCAAGATTCCTCCATGCTTATGGGGAATGGGTCACCTGCTGCTGTTCGTGGCATTGGTACGGTGGATCTAAAGTTTACTTCGGGGAAGATCGTGCGGCTGAGGAACGTGCAGCATGTCCCTACTATCAACAAGAATCTTGTGAGAGGGTCGGTCCTTTGCAAGGACGGGTTTAAGGTAGTTTTAGAGTCCAATAAATTAGTCGTGTCGAAACATGGACAATTCATTGGTAAATGTTATGATTGTGGAGGCTTGTTCCACTTTTCCCTTTCAGAGTTTTGTAATAAATCGGTGAACCATATCTGTGGCGACATTAGTAATGATGCGAGTGTTTGGCATTCACGCTTATGTCACATTAATTTTGGTTCGATGTTTCGACTTTCCAGTCTATGTTTAATTCCGAACTTCACCATTGCCAAAGGTTCTAAGTGCATAGCTGTGTGCAATCGAAGCAACCTCGGAAGCCTCACAAAGCGGACGAGGAGAGACACTTGGCACCTCTAGAACTCATACATTCTGATCTGTGCGAGATGAATGGTGTGTTGACAAAAGGTGGAAAAAGATACTTCATGACATTGATTGATGATGCGACTAGATTTTGCTATGTTTATCTGTTGCACACTAAAGATGAAGCGTTAGACTACTTTAAAATTTATAAGGCCGAAGTTGAAAATCAACTAGAGAGAAAGATCAAACGTCTAAGGTCTGATCGTGGTGGCGAGTCTTTTCCTAAGATTTTTAACGAATTCTGTGAGGAACATGGTATTGTTCATGAGAGGACGCCTCCCTATTCGCCCGAGTCAAACGGGATTGCTGAGAGGAAGAATCGCACGTTGACTAACTTGGTTAACTCCATGTTGGACACTGCTGGTTTATCTAAGGCATGGTGGGGGGAGGTTGTATTGACTTCATGTCATGTCCTGAATAGAGTTCCAAACAAGAATAAAGATCAAACTCCATATGAGATGTGGAGCAGGAGGAAACCATCACTTTCATATTTGCGCACGTGGGGATGTTTGGCGAAAGTGAATGTGCCTATTCCAAAGAAGCGCAAGTTGGGACCTAAGACAGTGGATTGCGTCTTTCTGGGATATGCTCAGAGGAGCATTGCTTATAGATTTCTAGTAGTTAAATCTGAAGTACCTGATATGCATGTTGATACTATTATGGAATCTCGTGATGCAACATTTTTTGAGAACATATTTCCATTAAAAGATATTCATAGCATTTCTAGATTTTCCACTGAGTTAACTCCTAAACCTCCTGCACCTACTGAGACTTCTGAACAACCTGATAACCTCGAGCATGAGGATGTCCTAGAGAAGGATGACAGTGAAGTTCCTAGAAGGAGCAAGCGACAGAGGGTTGCAAAACCCTTTGGTGATGATTTCACTGTGTACCTTGTGGACGACACTCCCACGTCTATCACTGAGGCATATGCATCTCCAGATGCAGATGATTGGAAAGAAGCTGTCCGTAGTGAGATGGACTCGATTCTTTCTAAAGCATGTGTAGAACAAGCTGAAAAAAAATTATTATAAAGAAAATAATTATTAAATAAGACTTAGCTTTGTTCGCGGACGATTGTTGACGAAGCCGTGATGGTTCGCGATGAAGCCGATTAGTCGGAATCGATTCCGACTAGTTGTTGATGAAGACTTATTCACCTGTTGCTAGGATGACTACTATTCGAGCACTACTTTCGTTGGCAGCCTCATACGGTCTTATCATTCATCAGATGGATATAAAGACGGCTTTCCTGAATGGAGAGTTGGATGAGGAGATCTATATGGATCAGCCTGACGGATTTGTAGTGAAGGGTCATGAGAACAAGGTGTGTAAATTGCTGAAATCTTTGTATGGCTTGAAACAAGCACCCAAGCAATGGCATGAGAAGTTTGACATAACTTTAACTTCTGTGGGCTTTGTCATTAACGAGGCTGATAGATGTGTGTACTATCGCCATGGTGGGGGTCAAGGTGTTATATTGTGCTTGTATGTGGATGACATACTGATCTTTGGCACAAACATAGATGTGATCAATGAGGTCAAGTCTTTTCTATCAAAGAGCTTTGATATGAAAGATCTGGGGGTAGCTGATGTTATTCAGAACATTAAGCTAATCAAGCATGAGAATGGAATCACTATTTCGCAAGCCCATTATGTAGAGAAGGTTCTGAGTCGGTTTGGCTATTCGGATAGCAAACCTGCTCCAACACCTTATCACCCCAGTGTGATACTCAGAAAGAACAAGAAAATTGCGAAAGACCAAATAAGATACTCTCAGATCATTGGTTCACTCATGTACTTAGTTGGCGCAATGAGGCCCGACATATCCTATGTTGTGAGCAAATTGAGCAGGTTCATGTCAAACCCGGGTTCTGATCATTGGCATGCACTTGAAAAGGTAATGCGCTACTTAGTGGGGACTATGAGTTATGCGATACACTATTTCGGGCACACTGATGTGCTAGAGGGATATAGTGATTCGAACTGGATCTCGGATGCTGATGAGTTGTACGCCACTAGTGGGTATGTATTTACCCTTGGAGGTGGTGCTATATCACCATTTTGACGAGGTCAACCATGGAAGCAGAGCTTACAGCTTTGGACACAGCCACTGTAGAGGCAGAATGGCTGCATGAGCTCTTGATGGACTTGCCGGTGGTTGAGAAACCAGTACCGGCCATCCTTATGAACTGTGACAATCAAACGGTGATAGTCAAAGTGAACAGTGCTAAGGATAATGCGAAGTCATCAATACACGTCAAGAGACGACTGAAGTCTGTCAGGAAGTTGAGAAACTCCGGAGTAATAAGTGTAACTTATACTCAAACAGATAAAAACATGGCAGATCCCTTTACCAAAGGGCTATCGCGTAATGTGATAGAAAGTGCATCGAGGGAGATGGGTATGAGACCCGTTTAAGTTGCCGAAGTGGTAACCCAACCTATGTGATCCAAGATCCCGTGAAGTAGGACTTGGGAGGAACGAGCTGTCGGTTGACTGATGAGAGTAACCTTTCAGAAACCCTCTCTAATTGAAGATGCAATACTCTCGTTTGCTGTAAGGCAGGTTAGCTTTATGCTTTAATGTGGTTCTATTGGCTTGGGTAAGCAAAGATGCCGTCCTACAGGGCATTCTTGAAAGAACACACCTATATGAGCCTGGCTGTACAATGTCGCAGTCTATGAGATTAGGGTGATCTCTAGTAAGCTTATGAAGAGACCATGGAGTACGACGTATATGCTCCACCCGCGGGGTAGGCTACTGGCAGCCTTATACTGGTTCTGACATTAAGTGAAACTTGTTCGCACAAAACTTGCAATTCAAGGCCTAGTCCATTGTCAAGTTGTGGATGAGTATAGCTTGAAGCTCTAGGTGAGAGTTCAACTTAACAGTCCTTGCTGAAACACTGGTATATAAACAGTAGTGAGAGACAGGCAGAATCTCTTATGGGTATTTGAGATCTGATGGGGGATTGATGGAATGTAGGGTCTGTCCCAATAAAAGCCCATGAAGAAATTTCTAAATTCCTATTAAATCTCAAAAGCCCATTAGGGTTGAAGGGGTACACCAACTATTAGTACCATATTGTTAATAGACGAGGGTGTTGGGAGTTTTCCTCCATATAAATACGGACCACCTCTTCATGGAAAAGTATCATCGCAGACTACTACATACGAGGAGCCCCTAGGCTTGGGAACTCTCGAGGAAGTCTGGTTGAGTTAGTTTTTGCCTCCTCTCGCTACTGCGCCGCCGATCTAGCCTACTCCATCCCGATCGCCGGCGTGCACCGGCGAACGGGAGAGCAGGTCTCTGGAACCGTTTGTCCTTGTGATCCTGCACGGGAGAGGGCAAATAAGGTTTTTGGGAAGCGCTCCGCGCGACTGCTCCAAGTTTTCGCCACGGCTCGTTTTCCATCAAGATCCGGCGCTGTGCGAGCTCGTCGTCTACAGCGCCGTCTTCTTCGACCTGTGCGCGTCGTCGACATCGCTTCGTCGACACCCGTCTTCACGGCTACTCCTGCAAGTTCGTTGTACGTACGCCGTGTTCAGATCTACTTCATCATCATGTTTTCTGTTGTATTCATGATGATGCCGCTGTTTGCTACTATGTTAGTGTGTTGCATGCTAGTATTAATCCATGCCAAGTTTATTTCTGTTCGGATTTTAATCAGTAATTTGCCTAATTTTTCAACACTAGCAAACCCAACTGAACTTCCTGCACCTTGTCTCGGTCTCGGCCAGCGCACCGTTTCCGTCTTGGATTCGACGAGAAACAGAGTTCTTGCTTTGGACTTGGCAATAATCCTCAGTCGCCGAATTAGTTGATGTTGATGATGATCGGTCCATCAAGCTCTCTCATTGATCGCAGTGATCGTGCCCCACGGTGGGCGCCAAGTGTCGTGCCTGGGGTACCCCAGAGTGTAGATTTGTGGGGATCGCCAGACCTGAACTTGATGGTTAACGCGAAGACACAACACACAAGGATTTAGACAGGTTCTGGCTGCCAGTGTAGCGTAACACCCTGCGTCCTGTACGGTGGTTTTGTATATTACGTCTTCTAGATGTTAGATGGTTCTGTTGAACTCTCATCTGATCTAGTCTGATCTGATCTCCTGAACTAGGGACCCCTGTCCTCCTTTATATATCCCAGGAGGCAGGGTTACATAGCAAGTATCCTAGTCGGTTTATAATTTGGAGTTCTAGTCCTAGTAGGAGTACACGAGTAGTTGTCCGAGTAGTTCTACTAGGACTCGGTCTTCTATCTTGAGGGTACCCGGGGATGCATATCCCACTGTTAGAAGCGGCACGGAAAGGAGGGAAGGCACCGGAGGGAGGGGTGAGGGGAGGAGGCGCCGACGGAGAGGAACAACTTGGCCATCGCGCAACGCTTAGCTGTTCGTAGGGAAAGGGTCGCCTGGCTTGGCCGCCGTCGCGCCTAGATTGGCCGCGTGCATGGGAGGGGAGGCGTGCTGGGCCGGGGGGTGGAGCGGTGAAGGTGGGGTGGATAAGGCCGGGAGAGAGGCGATGTGAGTAGAGAGAGACGGGGGAGAGAAAAAATAGAAAATAATTAAAATATGGGAACCACATGACAATAGTTGATATAGAGGATATAGTATAGAGGAAAATTGGATGTGAAAGAAATTAAAATAGGTGAAACAATCTTAATGATCAGGGTATAATATTTTTTTAAAATAAAATAGAGAAATATGAGTACGGACGGCCTAATAACCTCGACCATCCATCCATCCATTATAACTTGATCCAACGGTGGTTTATTGGCGAAGAGCACGGACAAGATATGATCACGTACACGACGAACAGTCAGAGGTATCTCAGATGTACAGATGTACAGACAGAGGTGTCGTCGATCGTGTCGGGCGGAGACCGTCGGCGCCGCCACACGCTCACATCTCGGCCTTGCATTGGACGCCCTGACCTCCGCGCCGCCCTCGGCGCCGGCAATGCTGACGACGCGCGGCTCCCGCCCGCGGTGCCCGGCGACCTTAGTCACGGTGACGGTGAGCACGCCGTCCTCGAGCCTGGCGGACACGCGGCCGACGTCGGCGCCGGCGGGCATCCGGAACCGCCGCCAGAACCTCCCCGCGGCGCGCTCGGCGCGGTGCCACCGCTCGCTGTCCTTCACCTCCTCCGCGAGCCGCTCGCCGGAGACGCGGAGCACCGGCCGTTGGTAGCTGCCCTCCTCCACCTCCACCCTCTCGTGCAATCGTGTTCGTCCACGAGAGGGGGTTGCGAGGGATTTATAGGCGCGACATGAGTGACGAGATGAGCTCGGCTTGCAGGAGATCGAGAGGGTTCGTCGGTTGTGTTTCTAGGCGTTTCGTTGACGATGAATCGAAATCGATGATGCAGGCATGTCGCCATGTCGGTGGAGCGTGGAGCTGTGTCGGAGACTCTGGAAGTGTCGTTGGGCTGGGTTGGGCTACAACCTTCTTGGGATGTGCAGTGCAGGCCTAGCTATCTGTGTATTAGGGCTTCATCCATTCTGTGTTTTATTTTAGATATGATTGGTGCAATCGGTTTTGCAGAAAGTGTGTGTGCAAAATATTTGGTGAATTTTTTTTGCATTCTTATAGTGAAAATATTTTTGCAAAAATAATCAATGAAACTTTGTTGAGCTTCTGTTTCAATTCGTCAGGTGCAAAATCTGTCAACGTTTTTCAAGATCTTTTCCAGTTGTTGCTTTGTTTTTATTATGTGGAATATCAGTTGGAGGAGATGATTCTTTTCCATTTTTTGTTTTGTTTTTCGTTAGCAATAAGATGTAACACCTGGGCATCGGCCATATCTTTCTCATACCCTATATAGGTATAGCATGTTCGAAACAATATACCCAAATTCAACTCCGACTTTACAACCAATTATATAATATCCAACATCCTTTATAAACTACCACTACCAGAAAATTCATCATCCGCCCCGCCTATATGCCTCGGCACACTCAAGAACCGGTGCTAATACAACATTAGCACCGGCCGTAAAATTGGGGTGCCCCCGGAAACCCTTTAGCACCGGTTAATAAAAGTCCCCTTTAGCACCGGTTGATGTTACTACCCGAGGCTAAAGGATCCCCTCCTTTAGCACCGGGTGGTGTTACGACATGGTGCTAAAGGGGGTGTCACATGCTACTTCAAAGGAGCGCATCTTCTATCCTATCACGTACGCTGCGTAGGTGAGATGGTTAGGTGGGTGCGTGCGAGCCAAGAGGTCTGGAGTTCGAATCCCGCAACACGCAAATATGCAAATATTTTTAGCTAGTGCTCCCACCTTTAGCACCGGTTATTTGACCCGGTGCTCACCTTTAGCACCGGTTGGGAAACCCGGTGCCAAAAGGCTTTCCAACCGGTGCTGATGTCCATCATTCGGTAGTGTACTAAGAGAAAAACCTAGCAAGAGAAAAATAAACTAGTATAGTAGGGTTGGACGTGCACTAATCCTAGGACTTGTTTGGATTAGATAAAGTGCTAGCGCTAATCATTAGCAATCCTCTTCTAACTAATGCCTTTTTATTTTTCAAGTCTTAACTAAAGTTTAGTACTGTTCATTAGTACTTCTGTTTAGATGAATGGGTACATGCTAACATTTAGCACTGTTATACACTGGCACTTACGGAGTAGATCCAAACAAACTTTAGGCCTATCGAATATATAGATAAACCAAACATGTATTTGGGCGGGGATTACCTTGGTGAGGTCCGGGACCATGGTGGCCAACGCCACGAACTGCTGCTGCATCTTCTCCCGCCGCTTGCGCTCGGCGGCGACGTGCTCCTCCGTGCTCAAATACAATCGGCGCCGCCTCTCCGGCACCTGCGCCACCCCTTCCATGGCGCCATCTGGCCAGTCATCTTCTCCGGCGAAGTTGAGCGTGCCAGCCGCCGCGAACGAGAGGAGTATGCCCGATGACGACGGCTGCCCTTGCTCGGTCTTGACCGGCACAGCTCCTCGAAACGCACTACCAGAATAAGTGGCTTTGGCACCGGTTGGGAACCGGATTTAGCACCGGGTATCCCAACCGGTGCTGTCTTTCCGAGGCTAAAGGGTGGCACCTTTAGCACCGAGCCAAATAACCGGTGCTAAAGGTGTCTATTTTTCAAAAAACATATGCGATGCTGCGGGGATTCGAACTCAGGACCTCTTGCCTCGCGTGTACCCACCTAACCATCTCACCTACGCAACACATGTGATGGAATAGAAGATGCTTTCCTTTTATAGTAGCATGTGGCACCCCCTTTAGCACCGGGTCATATTACCAACCGGTGCTAAAGGGTCACCCTTTAGCACCGGTTAGTGTTACACCCGGTGCTAAAGGGTTGGGGCCTTTAGCACCGGTTGGCAACACCAACCGGTGCTAAAAGGTGATTTTAGCACCGGTTGGTGTTGCCAACCGGTGCTAAAGGTTCCCGAGGTCACCAAACGTTGGACCCGGTGCTAATACACCTTTAGCACCGGGTCCAAAATGTACGGCAGATTGGGCAATGCTGAGGCATTCCCAATCCTCTCGAAACCGGAGGTGTTCTGGGGATCCCTATGGAAGAACAACGGGTTGTTTGACTCCATCATCGGTGGGTCATCTTGGAACCTCTGTTGCATCCCGGCGTGCTCTTGTTGCAGGTATATGTATGCAAACTCGTCCTGATCAGGTTCCTGATCCTGATCGACATGCCAGCGTCGATTTTATTGCAACCCAAGAGCTAAACTAAATAACACTGGAAATCAAGGCATTGGAATTTCCAGAGTTCACGCGGGAGGTTAGTTTTTTTAAGATAATGGATTGAATTCAGCCTACGGCCACAATGAAAACATCGGGCTTCATCTATCCATGGATAGAGTCAGGCTAGATTATTGAAAAGAAAAGAGAAAAGCCTGACGGGGAACATTACATCCCAACAAGGGGTGTTGGGATTCTAGTAGTCCTACGTGACAAGGAGAAACATTGGACACCGACCAGCATTGAGGATTGGATGCTTCTTCCAAGGCAACAGCACAAAGACTTGGTACAGATACAACCTGCCAATCATTATCCGAGCTGTTACGCCATCGAAAGCCACCTCCGCCTTGAGTTGAATACTAAATAGGGTGACCATACGGGAGAACTACCCGGCCTTGGCAAATCAAGAACTTCAACGATGCGCCTACACTGCCGCCTCCGGCCTGGAGAAATCAGGCTAGGTTTTCACCCAATTCTTGAAAGGTAGGTGTCATAGACACTCCACTGCTACCGGCCCGGTAAAACACGCCAGGCAAGGTTTTCACCCAATCCGTCGCCATCTTCGTCAACACCAGGGGCGAAGCTAGAGCAAGTCAGAGGGGGGTGCCTTTCTCTTATAGATGTGAGGATTTAATCAGCAAACATGGTAAAAATTTATTTTTACTAGTAGTATTTCAAAATTTTGTAGGGGCATGGGCACCCACGAGCCACAACGTGGCTTCGCCCCTGGTCAACACTGCGCCCGGCCAATGAGAAGGACACCTATACCGGAAGGGCACCAACAGCTTCGCTCCAAAGATAAGGGGCCCAAATCTGACCCGACACCGCCACCGCTCGACGACCACCACCATACGGAGGAAGGCACTGCCGTCAGAGGGTCCGAGAACGCCCAGATCTAGGTTCGCTAGACCCAAATCGGACCCCGCCGCCACAATAACGACACGGATCGGAAGAAAAAATCCCCGCCGCCGCCAACAAGGCCGGCCGCGCGGCCTTGGAACGGCCCGCTCCGGGCGCCGCCAGGGGATGGCCGAAATCAGCGGTCGCCGCCGCTGCCATGGGGCCCGCGCCGTCGCAATCCGAGGTCGCTGCCGCATATACGACACGAGACACCACGGAGTACACCAACTATTAGTACCATATTGCTAATAGACGAGGGTGTACCCGGCGCCGGAGCAGCCCTTACCGCGTCGGCGACAGAGGCGGCGCCGCCGTCATGACGAGCCTCGCCTGCCGGACGAGACACCCCGCCGTCGCTCTCCTCACAGTTGCCGGACTTCCGGCTGCCAAATGGAAACCAAAGCAAATGCGCGCGTACTCTTGATGTTCCCTTCTCGGTTCCTTCTTTCACATGCTTCTAGTTTACGTACTCCTGTGTGTTGTGTGTGTGTGCGCGCGCGCGCGCGCGTGTACACACTGCTAGTGCAGAAGGGTTACATTGGCAGATGAGGCCAACGAGCAAAATATTTGCAAGATTGGATCAGTCGACGCACGCACAGGGTCCCTTTCTTTTAATCAACGCAGCCTTTCGATATTTTCATTCCTGTTTGGTCTGCTATTGCGAGCTGACCGTTGACATCACAGCTCTGATCCTTGAAGATCACATATCATTTTCCTTTTTGCCAAAAATAATCTAGTTGTGATCTGCACTAGGTTTGGACAATTCCTTGCGGATATCTCAACAATGTCTATCCGAAGATGCTGTAGGTTAGATGACAGTGACAGAAAGTGTGCTTTGCTCAGAAACCAAAATGTTACCTCAAAATATCAACACATGAGACAATCGAACATGCAACACGCAAGGGTGTACCTTGTACCGCTGACGTGTAAATTAAAAATAGGGACATAGGGTACCTTCAAACGCTTAAAGTCGGCTCAGATCCGATTCTAAAAATGAAAACCAGAATATCCGTGTCTAAATTGAATGATCTAAATTATTAGCTTGACACTCTTATCCATGTCTAAATTGAATGATCTATATATGTATTTGGATGGCTCGATATGAACTACCCAATGGAGAAATGAAAAATATGCAGCTCCATTTTTTCTTGACATGCCTTCTTTTTGTCCATCAACAAATATCTGCACAGGAAAATACATATTTATTTTGACCCTCAAGCTAGTCCACGACACAACATTAGTAAGCAGTCGCTAGGTAGCAATACATTGAGTTTGCAATCTTATATTTCTCATAAGATAAGACGAGGACTGGGAAGTATCGGATCATTGTTCTTGTTCAGGCGCGCGGGGATATATCATTGCTTGATCGGAGCGCTAGCAACAGCCTCCGTCTCTGTCTCAGAGGTGCAATAGTCTATGCACCAGCATCGGAACCAGTCACAGTAGCCGTCATCGTTGTTGCTGTTGTCGTGTCGGCATGCAACAAAGCAATCAACGTCGCCGTAAATTGGAACGCATACCCCTTTAAAACTGCCGCTCAGTTGTTTGCTGCCGCAAGTGTCTTTCCGTCCGGACGTTGACTCTGTAGGCATGGTTCAGATCATTCAGGCATGGACGACATTTAGGCAATAAATTATAAATATATGTCGAAAGTGCATCAAACAACTTTTAGCAAAAGATCTTAATCAAATGACGACATTGCCACTTGCAACATGTATGTATGTAGTTTATGAATGTGCAGTGGCTGCGTGTTGGGATTGATCTTGGCGGTTAAAATTAAAATGAATGGCTCAGATCTAATCCACTATGCCTCTGTTGGTTTGCCTGTGATCAGTGGGCACAACCGACCTATTTAGTGTAGGTTCCCCTTGTGCACAGTAGTATAAAAGGAAGAGGAGAAATAAGATTCAAATTCAAGCCTCTAATCTCTATCCTCTTTCAATCCTGATCAAGTCTTGACTACTGCAAGCACTAGGAAGAATCACATACACCATCTACACATCTAGATGGCTACTTCATCTAAAGATGGTATGCCTAAATCCATCCTATGTTATTTACTTGTGATCCATGAGTGCCGAGTCGATCCATGAATTTTAACAGTGGCACTAGAGCCGTGCTAGGTCCTTTTTGGATCCTTGTTCATGTGTTTATCATGCCTATCTATGTGTAGCGGTGCCCAATTAGCTTGTTTGTGCATGCCCATGATCATGTTCATGTTAGTTTCCCTTTGGTTCATGCCTACATGCCACATGTTCATGTCTATATGCTTCAATTTCATGAAGATCATGATAATTAACCTAGATGTGGCCTACTGCTCATGTTATTCATGACTAATTCGAGCTTGTTCATGATGTTCATCATGTTTATGTTACTGTCATGCTCGAATCCATGCTTGTTCATGCACATGTTATGCATCTAGGGTCTCGGGTAGCATAAAGAAGGAGGGGAATGGCAAAGATTTTGCAAACTTTAGTTAAACACCCTCCGATCTGAGTTCAAACCGAAACCCTAGATCCAAATCCCCAAATAGTTTCCCCAAATCCTAAGCCAAGAACCCTAAATCAAAAGAATAGAGAGGCGGTGGGCTTACTCAAAGGCATCCGGCGGTCACCGCCGGGGCCGAACCCCTCAAGGCGAGCTTCGCCGGGACTTGGTCCCTGGCGGCCCTCGCAACCCGCCGCTCGGGCTCGGGACCGACCATCCATGCGCGCGTGCCGCCCAGGAGGCCGGCCGCCGGTCGGATCTGAAGCGCCTTGCCGGCGCCGCCACGGATCTCGCGTGCGCACCCGGCGGGCCCCTTAGGGCGCCACAGAGCAGCGCTCGACGGAGCTACGCGCGGCCATAGGCCGCACGCACCTCCGGCGAGCGGAGCCCGGCGGCGCCGCCATCTTCCTCCGCGCCGGCGAGCGCTCGCGCCGCCGTCGCCCTCTCCCCTCGCTGCGCTGTCGGAAGAGGAGAGAGAAAGAGGGGCCGCGGCCGAATGATGGTTTCAATCCAACGGCGCGCTCGTGGCGACCGTGAGCAGGCCGCGGGGCGCGCGGCTTTCCCGGCCCAGCCCCAGGTTGTGGGCCTGGAGCCCATGAGGGGAGGCGGTGCGGCTTAACGGTCCAGGCCTGATTCGGCCCTTCTCGGGAAGTTTGCAGCCCAGTTGAAGCTTTATTCTTTTCCATTTAATTTTCGCTGGGCTGGATTCGGCCCAGTTCGGGAGGATGTGGCCCAAGAAAAATTCTTTATCTTTTTCCAATTAATTTCCTTGCTGGGCTGCAGTGTAATGGGCTGCATAGTATTAGGCTTTTTTTCATGGGCTGCACATTAATATTGGGCCTTTTAAGTTTTCTTTCCTAATAAATGTTTCTTCCTAGATTTTATTTTGTTATATGTTATTTGCATAATTTATTTATGACATATTTAAGTATCTTTTAATGTTTTATACAAGTTTCCGCTGCGAATTATTATTATTTTTGTGCCTCTATTTATGTGTGAATTTTATCCATTTTTCTGGCCAAAGCTGATGAATGGATAAATTTTCGCAAAATTTTATTTTTCCAATCTTTTCTGCCCAAAGGTGATTGGATTGGATTAATAACAGAAATTTTGAGGCATATGATAAAGTGTGGATTTTATCTGTTTTTCTGGCCAAAGCTGATAAATGGATAATTTTTCACAAAATTTTATTGCTCTTATTCATTTCTGGCCAAAGCTGATTTCAATTTGATCAATAAAAGAAGTTTATGATGTTGCTCACTAAAGTTTTTTGCTTATGTTTTTGGATGCAGCATCTTATGCTCAAATTACCGGGCTGATAAACGGTATTGAGCAACTTAATGGGAGCAATTATGTTTCATGGAAAGAAAAATTGGAGATCACTTTAGCTCTGCTGGATCTCGATTATGCTCTCAATAATGATGCTCCTAATAAGCCAGCGGAGGGCTCCGAAAATTTCGAAGCACTCCTAAAGGAATATGATGTTGAAAAGGCTAAATAGGAGCAGTCAAATCGTAAGTGCCTCATGATAATCAAAAGTTCAATTATTGAAAGTATCAGAGGTGCAATTCCAGATTTAAAAAGTGCTAAGGAGTATCTTGGCAAAGTTGAGGAACAGTTCAAAGGCTCCTCAAAGATTTATGCAAGCACTCTTATAAAGAGGCTTGTAGAAGAAAAATATAATCCAACCGGAAGTTTAAGGGAGCATATTGTGAAGAAATGTCACATGGCTGCCAAGCTTAAAACATTGGAAATGGAAATTTTTGATGGTTTTCTTGTGCATTTTATAATGTCATCTTTGCCTCCGGAGTTTTCTCAATTTACTATCAATTATAATGCTATGAAAATTAAGTGGAGCATTGATGAAATGATAGCCATGTGTGTTCAAGAGGAAGAAAGGCTTAAAGCTGAGAGGGTTGAACACATTAATCAATTTCAGACCTCTCAGAAAAGGCAATATAAAAGGTTCTTTAATGATTATTTGAAGCCTAAGAATCCTCAATTTAAGAATAAGGGGCAGACATCTAAGGCTATCCAGCAGAATAAGCCCCCACAGAAGCCTCAACAAAATGCCAATGCAGATGTTAAAAATGAAGAAAAGAAAGATGGTTGCCATTTCTGTGGCAAGCCAGGACATTTTCAAAAGGACTGTATTGGTTTTCTGAGGTGGCTTAATAAGAAAGGTAATGATCTCATTACTTTTGTAGATGAGTCCTTGTATGTTGATTATGCCACAAACACATGGTGGATTGACTCAGGAGCAACTGTTCATGTTGCTAATTCTTTGCAGGGATTCGCTACACAGATGACCCTACGAAGAGGGGAAAGAAAAATCAGGGTGGCCAACGGAGTTGAAGCCAAAGTTGAAGCTGTTGGTGTTTTTACACTTTTGTTAAATAGTGGTTTTGAGCTTCAACTTAATGATGTATTATATGTACCATCCATGAAAAGAAACTTAGTTTCTGTATCATGTTTGGATGATGATGGTTTTCAGTGTAACTTTGGGAATAAGAAATGTATAATTATGTATAAAGAGAGTAATGTTGGTCTTGCCATCCGACAAGATAAGCTTTATCTTATTTCCACGAATAATACCATCAATGATGTTGTATCCACTCTGGATAATAAGCGTAAAAGAGACGATAATGAGACTTTTTCGAAATTATGGCACTATCTCTTATGCCATATTTCGAGGGGGAGAATTGAACGTCTCATTAAAGAAGAGATACTCCACTCCTTGGTCTTTGATAATGATAAATCCATAGATTGCATAAAGGGAAAATATCCCAAGAAAATTAAGAAAGGGGCAAAAAGGAGCCAAGGTATTTTGGAGATAATTCACACAGATATTTGTGGACCTTTTTAATGTGAAATTAGTGGATGGTTTTGATTTATTCATAACATTCACTGATGATTGCTCCCGTTTTGGCTATATCTATCCGATGAAAGAAAGAGCGGAAGCATTGGACAAATTTAAATTGTTCAAGGCAGAAGTGGAAAATAAACATGATCGGAAGATAAAGATTGTCAGATCTGACCGTGGTGGAGAGTATTATGGGAGGCATACACCTTATGGCCAAATTCCTGGTCCATTTGCTAAGTTTTTACAGGAAAATGGCATAAAAGCTCAATACTCTGCACCAGGTGATCCACAACAAAATGGAGTGGCTGAACGGCGTAATCGCACTCTTATGGATATGGTACGAAGTATGTTGAGTCACTCCACACTTCCCATTAATTTATGGATGGAAGCTCTTAAGACAGCTTGTCATGTCTTAAATAAAGTTCCCAGTAAATCAGTGCCCAAAACACCATATGAATTATGGACTGGGAGAAAACCAACCCTGAATTATTTGCATGTTTGGGGTCGTCCTGCAGAAGCTAGAGTTTTCAATCCTAATATGGGAAAATTGGACCCAAAGACTGTCAGCTGCCATTTTATTGGATATCCTGGCAAGTCCAAAGCATATCGATTTTATTGTCCAAATCAGTTCACTAAGTTTGTTGAAACAAGACACGCAGTGTTCTTGGAAGATGAAATGATGAAAGGGGGTGTTGTACCCCGGGAGATAGATCTTGAAGAACTGCGGGATTATGTCCCGATGCCTATTATTCAAGAACCATGTTTTGCTCCAACCACTGAGATTGCACCTTCAGTTGAAAGGGGTGTTGAATCAACACCTATGGAGACACGAGTCGTTGTCTCGCAAACTATTCCAAATGATCTTCCTAGTGAAGATATTCAGCAACCTCAAGTTGTGACTCAAGAGCCTAATGATAATTTGTTGAGAAGGTCACAACGAGTTAGAAAATCTGCAATCTCGAATGATTATGTCACTTATATGACAGAGATCATGGATGAGTCGATATTGGGTAATGATCCCACATCATTTAAAGAAGCCATGCAAAATGAACATGCTTCTGAATGGCTTAGTGCCATGCAAGAAGAAATGAAGTCTATGAGCACGAATAAAGTTTGGGACTTAGTAGATATTCCCCAAGGAGCCAAAACAGTAGGCTGTAAATGGGTCTACAAAAGGAAATATGACTCTAAGGGTAATATTGAAAGGATTAAGGCAAGACTCGTAGCAAAAGGCTTCACTCAGAGAGAAGGCATTGATTATAATGAGACTTTCTCACCTGTTTCCTCAAAGGACTCATTTAGAATTATTATGGCGCTTGTTGCACATTTTGATATGGAATTACATCAGATGGATGTTAAGACAGCTTTCCTAAATGGAGATTTACATGAGGATGTTTATATGGCTCAACGTGAGGGTTTTACTATAAAGGATAAAGAACATTAGGATGCCGACTTAAGAAATCAATTTATGGTTTGAAACAAGCGTCAAGACAATGGTATTTAAAGTTTGATCAAGTTATCAGACAATTTGGTTTCAAGGAAAATAAAGTGGACAATTGTATATACACTAAGTTCAGGGGGAGTAAATTCATCTTCTTGGTGCTATATGTTGATGATATTCTTTTAGCCCGTAATAATATCAATTTGTTACTGGAAACCAAGAAATTCCTATCCTGTAAATTCGATATGAAAGATCTTGGTGAAGCATCTTATGTGTTGGGCATTGAAATTCACCGAGACAGATCCAATGGGATCTTAGGGTTATCTCAGAAAACATATATTGAAAAGGTACTTCAGAAGTACAATATGCACAGATGTTCAGCTTCGCCTGCTCCTATAGTCAAGGGCGATAAGTTCGGAACTTTTCAATGTCTGAAAAATGAATTTAAAGCTGCGCAGATGAATACTATTCCATATACATCAGCAGTGGGTAGTATTATGTATGCACAAGTGCACACGCCCTGACTTAGCATTCATAACTGGGATGCTTGGCAGATATCAATCCAATCCTATTATTGATCATTGGAAGGCCGTTTAGAAAGCCTTGCATTATATGCAAGGAACTAAAGACCTCATGCTTACATATAAGAAATCTGATAACCTTGAGGTTGTGGGTTATTCAGATGCTGATTTTGCGGGATGTGTTGATACTAAGAAATCCACGTCAGGTCATATCTTCACACTCGCTGGTGGGGCTATCTCGTGGAAAAGCTCCAAGCAATCAGTTACTGCTTCATCAACGATGCAAGCATAATTTGTAGCATGTTATGAGGCCACAGGACAGGCAACTTGGCTAAAGAATTTCATCCCAGGATTAAGAGTGGTGGATAATATTTCAAGACCACTCACATTGTACTGCGATAATCAGCCAGCAGTACTCTATTCGAGTAACAACAAGTCAAGTGGAGCTGCCAAACACATTGACATAAAGTACCATGTTGTGAAAGATAGAATTCAAGATCAGACAATAAGTTTGAAGTACATAAACACGAAGTTTATGTTAGCGGATCCTCTTACAAAAGGCCTACCGCTCAGTATTTTCAAAGATCATGTTGCCGGCATGGGATTGGTAGAGAAGCCTTTGATCTTGAATTAATTGGGACCGTGAAGACACCATCTCCCCAATACCTTAGAGGACTCGTCTTGAGATGTAATAGGAACCATAGTCAATTGGTTCAATAGTACTTAATTGACTATTGTAATCTATTGTCTTGGTGTACTATTTATCACTGAGTGAGTCTACATTCTTATGTATAATGAATAATGATGTATGAGCTCTTAAGTTATAAAGAAGCTTGTTTTGATGTAAAGTGGTGTACGATAGTAAACAGGTTCTTACGGTACATAATTGACCGCTATGATCCATTTATCTTTGTATACTATTTTATTGATGAATAAACTTATAATGTTTAACCTTACGATCAAGGGGGATAATGTTGGGATTGATCTTGGCGGTTAAAATTAAAATGAATGGCTAAGATCTAATCCACTATGCCTCTGTTGGTTTGCCTATGATCAGTGGGCACAACCGACCTATTTAGTGTCGGTTCCCCTTGTGCACAGTAGTATAAAAGGAAGAGGAGAAATAAGATTCAAATTCAAGCCTCTAATCTCTATCCTCTTTCAATCCTGATCAAGTCTTGACTACTGCAAGCACTAGGAAGAATCACACACACCATCTACAATCGTCTGTTGGGTAGACGAAAACAAATATTTCATCTAACGGACAGACGATTTAAATGTTTTAGTCTGATGGGTAGACGATACGTCGACGAAAACCTTACTTCGTCCAACCATTGGATGAAAATATGGCACCAGGACGGAATTCTGCAGTAGGCCCCACGTTTTTTAATTAGCATTATTTTAATTCAAAATTACAAATCAATTCATAAGATTTAGGAAATTATAAAAATGTGATACAATCGTCTATTGAGGATTTTACGAAATTAAATGTTTTCGTCTGACGGGTAGACGATTTACATAATATCGTCTACTGGGTTGACGAAAACCTTACTTCGTCCAACCATTGGATGAAAATGTGGCACCAGGATGGAATCCTGCAGTAGGCCCCACGTTTTCGTCGGCCTGGCAGACGAAATTCAAATTTCGTCCATCCGTTGGACGAAATCTACCCCCTACAACCGGACCACATCGCCCACGTCCGGCCCCGTGACTCTCGCTCTCTCTCCTCTCCGATTGGATCTGAGGCGGGGGTGTGCGGCGGCGGCAGGGCGAGGCGGGCGGCTAGCGCGTGCGGCGGCGGTAGGGCAAGGCGGCCGGCGACGGCGCGGAAGCAGCGCAGGGCGAGGCGGCGGCAATATTGTATTAATATAAATGGATGATTATATGTTGTGAATGTTGATGTGTTATTGTCATTATGCGATGTAACAAAAAACACGTGAATGTATTAATTTAGATTTTGTTTCTAGGGGAAATGAATAATGGGATGATCGATTTTAGAATTGCTGAGTGTATTGATATGGGTTGCATAATAATATGGTGGGTGCAATTTATTTAGAATTTAATGTACGAGTTTGGTGATGTGTCTGGTAACGGAGATGTCGAATTCAAATGAACTTAGGATATATTATGGGAATGGAGATATCTGTTACGGTCCATCTGGGGTTGATCTCGATCTATTCGCATACACTCTTTTGCATCCAAACCCAGAAGAAGCTAGTATTCAAGATGTAATTAATTGGTTTGTAGCCTGTTTTCAAATGGATGCACATGTTTATTCAGTTACTGTTCAATGTTTATATATTCGGAGTTTGAATCCGTTGTATTATAAGTTGAAGGCAGCCAACGGGACATACATATGAAGAAAATAGGTTCTGTGGAGTAGGAAGCACAATAGCAGACCAATTGGCAGACCAAGGTAGGTGCATGGGAATGGACCAACCGTGCATCTAACAGCAGAAGCCAAAGAGCTGGCCTGGCATGCTCAATGTTAATAGGCACTAAACATGATTTATGAAAGTTAACCTTTAGCCCACTGGAGAGAGTGATCTTGTTCAAAATATCTTTGAGCAATAGGAGTTGACCTTGGTTAGCTTGCATGACCAGAATGGTGTCATCATTATACTGGATTATTGGGAAAGGAGTGTCTTGGACCTCTCCTTTTATCTCACGCTATATTGGACAACAATCAGCTACCAAAGCGTCATTTCAAATAGTGCAATAAATCAATTTCCGAATAGATGAAATAGTTTTTTCGATTACACAGTCCACGGTCACCAACTTGAAGAAACAACACTCGCAATGGACTCTAAACCTAATCGAATTGCACGGCGGTTTTCGGTCTCCTCAATGCTTTGCAAACATGATGATCACTACTGGAAAGACGTAAGTTGCCGTGCGTCTCTTGATTTACCGTGCGCTTTATTTCGGGTGCACGGCAAATAGCTCTTTTGCCGTACGTTTTTTTCGTGCGCGAGTTTGCCGTGCGCCGAGGACCTCTGGCAAAGTTATTTTTTTTCATTCATTTCCTCCTAAGTCCCAAATCCAATTACCTCAAAAAAATTCTTCTCAGCTTAATTTTTTTTGTACTCTATACATACAATATGTGATACTTCATAGTAAAATTTGGTAGATTTTTGTATTCATTTGCCATATTTAATTAACTAATTGCATTTCACATAATTTTTAAAATAAGTTAAATTTGAACTACTAGTGATTCAAATAATAGAATAAAATGAGTGGAAAAATGGTATTCATGTTATTTAACCCAATTTGAGTTCTTACCCCTGAAATCAAAAGAAATTTTGAACATCTTGGCTAGAAAACACGGCCATGATCGTGTGTCCAAATGATTTAAAAATTCTAAAAAAATGCAAATGAAGTTTGAAAATTATGAGATTTGCCAATATCTCGTGATATCATGTTTGAAGGTTGTGGTAAAAATTTGAATGAGTTTTGAATATTTTGTCATGTATGATGTGTACAAATCGTAACATCTCCGAAGAAGTTTCAGAGACTTATGAAGTATATGGTTAGATCAAATTGAGTATTTTGTCTTAATTTTTAGAATTTTTTAAACTTATTTGATATACTTTACGAATTAAGTATAATTATTAAAAATTTATTTGCCGTGCGTCGGCGCACGGCAAACAATGTCTTTACCGTGTGCTGAGAGCAAGGCTCACGAAAAACCATATCTTTGTCGTGGGTTATTTTACCTACGCACGACAAAGTTTATAGACCCACTCAATCTGAACCCTGCACATTCTCTCTCCTCCACACGTCGCGGCGGGCCCCACCCGACCTCATCTCCACCGCACGGCCTTATCTCCTCCTCCCTTCTCTCTTTCTCCTCCATTCTCTCCTCTCTCCTCTCCCGATCCCTCTCACGTGCTGCCACCTCCCTCCCTCCTTCCGTCCCATGGCCGCCACCTCCACTCCCTCTCTCTCTCCCTAGATCCGGCACCTACGAGCCCCGGCCGGATCCGGTGGATAGCAGCACAGGCCATAGATCCCGCGCTCCCCCGGCCGGATCCGACGGCCAGCAGCAGACGGCGGCCGGTGGCCAACGCGGCGGCGCGCTCTCTTCCTCGGCCGGCGCACCTCCCTCCTCTCACGGCGCCGCTCCCTCCTCTCCCTTGCGGCCGGCGGTGAGTTCCTCTCTCTCCCTCTCTCTCCCCTTCTCTCTCGGATCCAGGCATCTCCCTCGTCTCTCCCTGTTTTTTCCACAGGTGTTGGCGGCGGCGTGGCGGTGGCGGGCGTCGTGGCAGCGGCCTCCTCCTCCTCTCCCGGCGCGGAACTGGCTGCAGCGGCGTGGTACTGGCTGCGGCGGCGATGGTTGTGGGGCGCCTGCGGCTGTCGCTGTTTTTTTCTTAAATGTTTGTCGTGTGTTCTCTGGCCCACGGCAAAGATCCGCCGTGTGTGCCGATAGAAGGCAGATATTTACCGTGCGATGTGTGCCGTGCGGAACGAGCATATACGCACGGCAAAGCCTTTGGCGTGCGCTTGTGGCGCACGGCAAATATGCGGTTTCCCGTAGTGAGTACCATTTTTCTTGCACTAGGACATGCTACTATCATCTCTCTTGTCTGGTCATACTCGATCTATTCTTCATTTGTACTGTTGGGGAGCTCCTAGGAAAGGCTTGAATGTGAGTATGAGCCCGATGAGCTCGGTCAAATTTAGTAGCAGAAACACCATATATATGGTCTCCTGCATATACATGAGAATATGTGAGATGATTAATCGAATACTCTCCAATCGAAATTCTCTATGGTGATTGTGCTATGGTCATATTGGATTAGAGTAACTATTTTTATTGTGCTGTACACACTTGTTCTTTACATTAGAATGGTGGGAATGTAACTTATTTATAAGGTTCTCAATACTATTTCATGTATATATGATCTATACCTGGAAAAAACACGGCATGTTGGCGCTTTTGTGCCCATGAGAATCTGTAACCACATGCTTCTTATTAGGAAAAATTCAATCACTAAACTAGGAAATAATAATAGTTTTGACTAGCAAAATTTTATATACTGACAACTGATATAACATTATATGAATAAAAAGAATGACAGAAAGCACTGCTCATACATACATAGTGCCTGCTCCAGCCGGAGCAAAAGCCTTCGACAAAGACATTGCTGTTGTAGCTATTCCATTTGCAGCGCTCCTTTGTTCTTGTGGCTATGCATAACATACAATCCAGATACAAATCAAATCTTGATAGGATATCGGGTGATAAATCAATTGAACTGACATAAGTTGGGCATGTACCACAGCATTGTTTTGCAGAAGAGAAGTGCCAGTAACTCTAGTGTCCCCAAAGATAGATACTTGAATAAATCATAAATACATAAACTAAGCATTTTATTTCTCCTAATTTTCTCTAGCTTTTTTTGAAAAGGGATACTTTATTAATTTTTCAGTTAGATTCATCGAGATGATACACCTGCCTGAAGAGATCCCGGCCTCTGTCAAACGACACACAGCCAAAATACAGTTTATCTTAACCTCCGGACTCTAATAGCCGCCAATCCTAAGACTAGACTGCCACCCATACGCCCGGGCAAAAATAACCTTGGCCACACGGACCAAGTACTGCGACGCCGCTACAAGACTGTCCTGCAATGAATGCCGTTGAAGGATAGACCATGTGCGGAGCCAATGCGATGTTGTGAAAATGACCTGCAAAAAATTTGGAGATTTATTGTTACAAACCACTGCATTTCTGCATCGCCAGACCGCCCAACATAAGGCTGCCGCGCCTACAAATACCAGAGGTTGAACATTTTGGGGAACTAAATTCAGCCAACCGTTAAAAATATTTGACACACTAAATGGCACTACAAAAAACATCGTAGCCATGACGTAAAATTTTTGTCACAAATCACTCGAAAAATGTCACAAATCATTGTTTATGACGTTTTTAGATTATGTCATGTATTGAGCGTCACAGATTAACCTGCATGACGAATCTATAAAAACGTCACAGATTAAAGCAATCCATGACGTTTCTTAACCGTAGGCCCATGGAGCCTAGCCCAAGCCTATATTTTATGACGAAAATAAACGTCGCTATATTCGTCATAGATTAAATAACCATGTTATCATTGTTAGTGACGTGGCTGCTGACTGGATGCTGACATGGCCGCTGACTGGACGTTGAACTGGCCACTGACGTGGCATTAATGATGATGTGGACAATGACATCAGCATCCAGGCCCATATATGAATGGGCCAAAATCAGAAATGGGCCGTATTATATCCCTGACTTATTTGAGGCCCAATATAAATCAGAGCCTATTTTCAGCACAAATATCCCAATTTGAAACTGCAGCCCATTTTCAACACAAATATAACAAAATTCTACACAGTCAACATAGCCCACAAATCACAGAATTTTGCACATAATAAAACGACCAAAATATTCATACATCGTCAAAACTTAGTCTTCATACATCATATGGTTCACTGAAAGCAAAATTTATTGCACATGCAGCAGATTCTTGTGCATAGAATCACTTCCGGGATCGAAACTTGACGCCACCAGCAGACCCTTCGGAAGTATGTTTGTGGTTTGACGCCACGAGCAGACCCTTCGAAAGTATGATTGTTTGTGGTCTGATACAAATGGAAGTATGGATTAGTCAAAGTGAGAATTATATTACATCAGCAAGCAAATGATAACATAAGTTATCTCCTTATATTAGTCTTGATAATTACACATTTACACTGCATTACTGTAAGGGAACAGGTAAACCAACACATTTTATCTGTTGATATTGAAAATCAAATGATAGAATGATAAAAAATGCCAAATGCTAAAATCAATTCATAGATAAATAAAAATACTTGCCGACAGTTGAGTATAAGAACTCAGAATCTTACTTCATTGGTTTTTAGCTTACTGGTCAGGCAGCAAACAAAGAATTACTGTAAAAACTAAATGTTATAACAGGTACCAAGACTTCCATAGTCAACAAGGTTGCACTGTTGCAGATCCTGTTTCCAGACATTGGCTTATATATTGACCAGAGTTATGCAGAAATAACTATTAAAGAATTAAAGCAAACCAGAGCAAGGCCAGCATCTTCTCCCTTCTTCAAAGCTTCATCTATATCTGGGTCACGACAGTGATTTTTTGCCCAATCCTGGGAGGTAGCACAATATATTGTTTTAGCACAAGACATGGTAACAAAAATGGCTTGATAAATTTACCTGCAACCGCCCCACAAATATCTGTACAACAGTGCACCAGCTTGTGCTGCCGCTGCTGCTTGGGCGAAACTGCGCAAGAATGGTCAACCACAAGAAACAGGGGCATATAAGCTCCAAGTTATTTTTCATCTTGCGTAAATAACTAAATGCAAGGCTAAGAAAGTTCAGTTGTAATGCAGGTTCTCTGTTAATCTTGTTTCTTCCAGATTACTAGCAAGCCTGATGAACAGCTGATTACTAGAAAGTTCAGTTGTAATGTTTTATCTGTTACCTGTACACAAATGTTAGATGTGTCTGAATTCCTTCAGATTCAAACAACCTCGAGGCCTCTATTCCCTAATGGTAAACAAGTTAGAAATGAAAATTTATAGAGACAGAAGGTACGATCCGGCAGAACTTACAGAGTAGTGCATTGCATACTTACTTGCCAAGTAGCAGGAATTTTGAATAGCAGGCGGCGGTCAGTTAGGACATCATGTTGGTTTAGAGATTCAACAGTTCATGCACCTAAACATAAATAAACAGTTTTTAGGAAACTGTGACGGAGAAAGAATAGATGTTTTTTTCTCTAAGGATATCCAATAGCAGCGCATAGTCACAAGCATCAGCAACAAGGACATGGATAAGACGAATCTTTGAATGCAATTACTCAGATAAAAATATCTTAACATGCTCACATCCTCACACTGAGGTTTAGGGACAATTACTTTAAAGAATAAATGGTCAATTCAGCTAAATTGTAACATCATGGCCAAAGTCAATTAGCACAATAATGAGAATGTGAATGAAATGTGTGTGGAAGTGGAAAAAAAACCAGTAATGTGTTCACTACTACAGTAGTACAGAGAAGCATACACTACAATAATAGGTGGAATACCAACAGAAGCATAGGCATAGCAAACTCACATGACTCACTAGATCTAGCATGCATATTTCTAATTGACAATCATAGTAAACTGTGGCGGCGACGGCTCATGTAATTTGTTCACTAGATCCAGTCCTAATCAAGCTAAAACCTTCAATCCTAAATCAAGCTACAACCTGCAGCCACCACGGCTCATGTAATTTGGTCAAGAATGAGATCATGTAATGACTTTACCTGAAATCGGGCGTCCTTGTTGTTTCTTCGCTGCGCTCTGCATCTACATCGGGGGTGACCACTACTACAAAAACGGTTTCTAGGAGCGGCCTATTTTTTTTTACGAGCGGGTGCGAAACCGACCCGTTGCTAGAGAATAAGAAGAACACTGTAGCTTTCGACCCGTAGCTAAAAATCCATTAGCTAGGCCGGGCCAGGGGATCACCCGCCCCTGCTAATTGGAGTCCATTTCCAGGGACGGGTGGGGGGCACACCCGCCCCTGAAAATGCAATTACAACTCTCTCTCTCTCTCTTCCTTTTATGTTCTCACAGCTGCTTTATCTCTCCATTACCTCTTCATGCTCTCTCTCTTCCTTATCTTCTTCGCAGCAGCGGGTTAATTAACTATTTGCCATCCTTCCGGAAGGCCATCCTTCAAATGCCAGTTTTAGAATGGCAACTAATTCATCGCCATCGTTCGTTGCACAGGCTAACAAAATTGCCACTTTGTCCGATGTGGCATGCCAAATCCTCGCATGACTGGGTATCCGACGTGGCCGAGGTATGGCTACATTGCCCCTGGTATGTACATTCTCTTTACGAACCACTATCCTTGTTTTCTGCTTCGCTGTTTGCTATACTATACTCCTGCTCTACTGTATAGACTTTTCCATGGTACGGAGTACTGTCCAGTGAATTCACTGCTGAAATTCTTCCACCTGAAAGGATTTTACAATGTCCTTTTTTTGCCAAAGGTTTTTTGCTGCTCAATTTTCACCTGCATTATTCAAACATATACATGCTTAGATTGACGAGCGCCGCCGCCATCGTGAGGGCCAGCAAACGCCTCCCAACAGTGGCAAGAACCGGACCCGACCCGACCGTCCTCTCCTCCCTCCGTCCGTCTCCTCCCTCAAATCAACCCCACCATTCACGTCGACGTCGTCGTCCTCCACATCACCCCTTTTCAGGATCCGCCTCCTCCCCAATCGCCGATAAAACGGAAAGCAGTGGATCGTACGTCACGAAAAAAAGATCGGCGGGGGAGAAGGACGAGAAGGAAAGAAAGAAGCCGAGAAAGCCCAAAAGGGCAGAGGAGCTGAGAAAGGAGTGGATAGAAAGTTTCTCCCCGGGAGAGGCAGCTCAGGCGGCAAAGCGAGCGAGGCCTCTTCCGCCCGCGGCCGGCCTGCCCTGCCCCGCCGCCGATTCCTTTCCTTATCGCTCCCCGGCTCGGCTCGAGATGAGGTTCTGATGCGGGAATCCTGCTTTTCCGGCCACTTTATCACCTGGCTGGGGGCCTCACGTTGATCCGGCGTGGTTTCAATCGCCGGCCCACCTGAAATCTTGAATTGTGTCGCCGCGGCTTCGAGTCAGGCTTCGCTCTGCCATCTTTCTGAATTGCTTCTCGTCCAATTCGGGCAAGCTCGCCGTTTCTTGCAGGGGATTGCTGCCCTTCCTCAGCTCGAATGCTGCCGGGTTCTACTGTGTTCAGTGGTGAGGTCTACTGCCCGAGCAAAATAGTTCCATTTGTGATCCATCTCCTTTGCCGCCTCAATCTTGGGTCAGTAACAGCACCCTTGCAGAACCGAGTTCCTGATTCCTCCATCTTTCTTTCTCTTTAGCATCTTTCTCGTGCAACTTGTCCATTGACCACAGGAGGGAGGGAGGGAAAGGGAAATTGTTCTTGGCACATTCCCTGCCACAATGGACGATGGAGCTGACCTCCCCTGCCAATTCCTCTTCTCCCACCCGGAGATGCCTGACAGCTTCGACGAGCTCCTGAACAGCGCCACCACGACCTGCACCCACACGCACAGCTGCAACCCTCCAGGCCCGTCGGCCCCCATGCACACCCACACGTGCCTGCACACGCACACCCAGGTCGTCGCCGGCGGCGCCGAGGACGACGACGCCGGAGGGGACCCGGCCAAGCCGCGGAAGCCGCTGGGGAACAGGGAGGCCGTGCGCAAGTACCGGGAGAAGAAGAAGGCGCACGACCAGGCTCGGCCACGTCGGATACCCAGTCACGTGAGGATTTGGTATGCCATGTCGGACAAAATGGCAATTTTGTTAGCCTGTGCAACGAGCGATGGCGATGAATTAGTTGCCATCCTAAACTGGCATTTGAAGGATGGCCTTCCGGAAGGATGGCAAATAGTTAATTAACCCCGCAGCAGCAGGCCATGGAGCTAGCATCGGAGCCGCCTCCCCTCGGCTGGCACCAGCAGCCCGGCCTAGCGGCGCGGGCCTCCTGCAGCGAGGCGCGGCCTCTCGCGGGGGCGTGACGGCGGTCGGGGCCGCGGCGACAGGCGGCTCGCGGCCTCCCACGGGGGCGTGACTAGCGACACCAGCATGCGGCAAGCAGGCGTGGGCGCGGAGCAAGCCCAAGGCGGCGGCGCTGACCCGAGACGGATGGGGAACGGCGAGCGGGGCGCCGCCGGGAGGATGGAGCTTTTTTTTTAATTCAATCTTTGAAGGCGGGTGATCCCATCCACCGTGCCTAGAAAGTGATCTGTAGCTGCGGTTAGAAGGCCCGTATCTGTAAATGCTCCATTTTCAGCTGCGAAAAGCAGGTGCGGGTCTTTGGCCCGTTGCTGCAAATGCGTTTTTGACCGTTGCTACAAACCCTTTCTGTGGTAGTGTCTCGCGACGTTTCGCGTGTGCCAATTATCATGACCGCATACATGCGTGGGTAGGACGAGTGCTATACCTATGCGATGGGCACTTGGATTTGCAAACGTAACGGGCCACCAACCACACGCTAATGGGCCATGTCTGGCGCAACAACAGCCGTATCTATGCTGATAGGCCAAAATTGTCCGCTGACTAGCTGTTCGGTAGCTTGCGCGGGCGGCTCAACCGCGCTTACAAATACATTTTCAACCGCACTTAAAAACCCTTTTTGTAGTAGTGGACATCAGGGGAGGGATCCTTGGATCCGCGACTTTGGTTGCCGAGAGGACCTTGTGGCGGTGACGGTGATGACTACAGTAGCAAATAAGATGGTCTACAAATGTAAGAACAACTGACAGGAACTCCCAAGTGCAATCGATGCAAAATATAGTCTGATGGCTATTTGTGAAAGGCTACTTTACTAGTCCCAAGTCGTAATATTTGCAACATATCAGTCAAGGTCATGCGCTACAGCATTGCTGATTATTCGTTTGAGGGCTCTAAGGCTCTAAGCAAAACAACCGCAGCGTACAGGCATTACCACAAACACCTGGTTCATACTCGACGATGGAGCAGCATTACCACAACCGGAACAGAACTCGCGCTGGAGCAGCGGCAGAACTCCGATGGGACTCAGGATTCACAGTGAGGAACTGAGGACTCGGGATTTGGTCGCGAACTCGACGGCCGCGTCGTGCTCGGCAAGGACGGAGGCGAAGAGGTAGTGCGCGGCCAAATCCATGGGGGAGCGGCCACGCGACGCTGGCCTCCCTCCTCCGCACACTCTGTTACCGTGGATAAGGAGGATGGGGAACCGCGACGGGAGAGTCAGTAATCAGGAGGTCGGCGGCGCCGACGCGAGCACATGGTACAAAACTACAGATCCAGAGAGAGAGAGGGGGGGGAGAAAGAAACATCACCCGATGACTCCGTGCGGCAGCGACGGCGACGGCGAGGAACCAGAGGAACCACGGTTCACCTAAGCTGGCGGAAGATGCGCCTAGCGGCCGCCGGCGACGTGGTGCGTGGCGAGAAATATCTTAGCAGCGGGATGGCGGAGGGGACTCGTGTGAGCTAGGGATTTTGGGGAACGAGGGCGACTGGATGGCGGAGGGGATATTTTTGGAGGTTTCGGCTGGGGAAGTTACCAGGGTACCCTCCATATGCTAACTGATTTTAGTGCGTGAAATTTTGATACTGTGGGTATTAAGGTCATTTCTATCCGAAAACAGAGGAGGCGCGGGATTTGAGCAAGAGTTGAGCGAGAAAGGCGGGATTTATTCTGAAATCAGCTTTCCAAGCTTCTAGAAACAATTTGAATTTTGTTATTGTTTAAACCAATAGATGATTCAATAATAAATGAAATTTTGGAAGAATAACTGCTGCTCATCTTTCAAATTCATAGGATAATTCATAGGCAACTTTATAAAAGTACATAACTTTAAAGATTTTTAAAAAAATTCAAAGTAGGGGAAATTTCTTTTCCATTAGCATATGTATTGGAAGCATGTAGTGTTAATTTGAAAGCCTATGAGTTGGAAGCACTACGGTATTTCAATTGTTGTAGAACTATTCGAGATCTAGAACTATTGTTTTGGTCATTTCCCCATCCGAGTTAGATTGAACTATTTGAATTCGAAATTTCAAAAGTTGAAAAATTTGTATATTTTTTAGAGTAATAAATGATTTCAAATGAAAATGTCATGAATACCAAAGTTGGTACAACTCATCAAGATCTACAAACTTTATTTAGTTCATTAATCCATCTGACAAAGTTTGAATAATCTAAAATTTGAATTTCAAATTTTGATAACTAAAAGCAAGATTTTGGAACACTAAATGATTTCAGCTGAAAAAGTCATGAATACCAAAGTTTCATAACTCATCAAGATCTATAATCTTTATTTAGATTATTTTTTCATTTGAAAAAGTAGTAGTATATATTGGTCATTAATAGTAAATTCACACACATAGTTTAAGAAATTATGTTTGAGACTTTTCAAATTTGTACTACATGTTATTACTACTTTTGAAAATGATAAAATGACCTAAATAAAGATTTTAGATATTGATGAGATATGAAACTTTGGTATTCATCACTCTTTCATTTGACATCATTTAGTGTAAAAAATTGTGCCTGTAGTTGTCATTTTTTGAAATTTTAAAATTAGATTGTTAAAACAGACTCACATTAGAAATTTTTTCAAAATAATAGCATTAATAAGTTTCACTGATGAAAATATGGTGATTTTATTAAAATTCAGAAACAAAAATCATCAAATTTGGATTACATATGATGGAGAAAAACTAGATACAAAATTTGATTGTAAATTAAAAGGAGAATGTTCATGTCAATCTCATACGGCAGCATGAGGGACCTCCACGTGGCCTTGCGGCCAGCACAGATCCTGACGTGCCAAAATATTCGGAGGAAGATAGCTTTATAAAACGTGTATGCCGAACGATGTCATAGACAAGAAATTGGTTCTGTGGCATGTCCTACTCGGCTGTAGGCTGTAGCCCAACGTCCCGCGTTCGAATCCTTTCTCGCAATCAATTTTTGCCAAGTCCTATAAATAGTTATGTTATAAATATATCAAATACTAGCATTAAACATTAATTGTATCGTAGCCCAATGGTAATGCACGTCCTTGACTCCCTGAAGTCGCGGGTTCGAGCCCTTCTTCTGCACCTATTTTTTGCATGACGTGACGAGGGAAAACATTAAAACAATATATAATCAATTTTAGCAACGTATAACATCGTGGCTCACTGGTAAGGCTACTTCTTTTTTTTCGATGATGTGGCGAGCAAAAAACTGGTATAAAAAAGAAAAAACAAAACTTCGTTACAAATTGTTCCTTACCTCAATGGTAAACTTTGCACATGTGTACCATGAGGTCATGGGTCCAAGCCCGATGGTGATCACCTTTTTTTTTATTGGTTATTTCTTTGCACACGACGCTTTTTTTATTGGTTATTTCTTCGCACACGATGCGAAGGAGAGCCACGGATGTGACCACTCAACGTTGTACGATTTAATTAAAACAAAATGTCAAAGTAAGAGACACAAATGATATGACGATTTTTAATCTATTCATCGTGACAAATTCACTAAAACATCACAATGTTCTGGGCTAGTTTGTGACGAAATTTATAAAACGTCACTGTGTTTGGGCTTGAATATCCACCAATGCACATCCATGACAAAAAACAGAGAAACATCATAGATGCAATATAGTTTGTGACGAATTTTATAAAACGTCACTGTGTTTTGGGCTCAAATATCCACCAATGGACATCCATGACGAAAAATAGAGAAACGTCATAGATGCAATACAGTTTGTGACGTTTTTCAAAAACATCACAGAAAATTCGTCATAGATTAACATATTTGTTGTAGTGTGGTTTAGGTAAACCCCATGCCGCATAGACTGAAGCCCAAACATACGTGTGAATCTACATTCAATAAACAAATGCTGAATTGACTCATTCTCATGACAAAAGACACATTGTTTACTGCCATTCCAATTCCTCTTAGCCAGATTATCCTTAGTGAGTATAACCCCTCTCTTTAAGAACCATAGAAAAATTTTAACCTTTAATGGGAGTTTTGATTTCCAAAGTTTTTTATTAGTATTCGATACATTTTGGTAGATAAGGGCCAGATAATGTGTTTTCACAGAGAAAACACCAGTCGGGGCCAAATTCCATTTAAATTCATCCCCTTCGTAAGTGAGGTTTATATCTGCCAGTCGTGCAACTAAATTATTCCACATAACTAGTTTAGGACCAATTAGATCTCTTCGCCAGGATATATTGGGAATCTCTGTACTGAGTACTTCTGCCACCGTATCCTGCTTTTTCCTAGCAATGTGATAAAGTTGAGGATATTGATCACGAAGAGGTCTATCGCCTAGCCATTTATCTTCCCAGAACCTTATCTGAGTCCCATCCTTGATAGTAAAAGTGCCAAATTTTAGGAAGTCATTTTTAACCTTCATAAGACCAGCCCAGAAGTGTGAGTCTCCGCTCTTCCATTGGACCTGAACCAAGGGTTTGGTCCCTAGATACTTATTGCGAAGAATCTGATCTGTTGCCAGGTACCATCCGTTGTAAGCAGATGATACAGCCACTTGCTGAGTAAGGCCATATTCTTGAGCTCTAGATTATGTATTCCCAGACCTCCCTGTTCTCGTGGAAGACACAGGATACTCCATCTAGCTAATCTATACTTCCTCCTATGCTCATCACTTAGCCAGAAGAATCTAGACCGATAGTAATCTAACTTCTTACGAACTCCTTTGGAAATTTAGAAGAAAGACATCATATACATCGGTAGACTGCTAAGAACTGAATTTATTAGCGTTAACCGTCCTCCGTATGAAAGGTTTTTTCCTATCCAGCTGCTAAGGCGGCTCTCAAATCTTTCCTGGATCCTCAACCAGTCACTATTAGCCAATTTCCGCACATGTATAGGTATACCTCGGTATTTGACAGGGAAAGTTCCAGGGTTACAACCAAACAGTTCTTTGTACTGGCCTTCAAAATTCTTAGCCTCACCGAAACAATAGATTTCGCTCTTGTGGAAATTTATTTTGAGGCCCGATAGCTGCTCAAAAGCACAAAGAATATCCTTCATGTTCTGAGCATGCTCCAGGTTGTGATCTAAGAACAAAATAGTATCATCAGCATACTGTAGTCTGGAGATGCCGCCATCAACCAGATGGGGTACCACACCTTGTATCTGATTATTCGTTTTGGCTCTGTTAATTAGTAGTGTGAGCATGTCTGCGACTATGTTAAAGAGAATGGGTGATAGTGGGTCACCTTGTCTGAGACCATTTTTGTCTAAAAGAAAGGACCTACTTCGTCATTAACATTAATCGCAACACTGCCGCCCGAAATAAAAGATTTAATCCACTCAATCCATTTAGAGGAAAAACCTTTTAACCGGAGCGTCTGTGTCAGAAAATCCCACTTAACTTTATCATAGGCCTTTTCAAAATCGATTTTGAATATAATTCCGCTTTGGTGTCTTCTGTGAAGTTCGTGTACTGTCTCATGTAGGATTACAACCCCCTCCAAGATGTTCCTTCCTCTCATGAAGGCTGTTTGTGAAGGGCTGATAATGTTATCTGCCACTAAATTGATTCTGATTGTTGCCACTTTCGTAAAAATTTTAGCTGACATTCAGTAAGCATATAGGTCGATATTTCTGTATTCTATTAGCCTCCTTAACTTTGGGTAATAAGGTTATAACTCCACAATTGAGACTCAAGAGCGGGAGGTCTCCAGTGTGTAAGTCTTGGAACATATTCATGAGGTCCCCTTTGATTGTTTCCCAAAAATGCTGATAAATCTCAGCCGGAAAACCATCCAGTCCTGGTGCTTTATTGTGTTCCATGCTGAAAATTGCTTCCTGAACCTCCTTTTCAGTGAAAGGGGCCGTGAGAAATTCATTTTCTAATTGTGTTACTTGCGGAATATCCTCTATTCTCTCCTCTAGACTGAAGTGACTCTCCTACGGCTGTCCGAATAAACCTTTGTAGAATTGGGTAATATATTCTTTGAGATGTTGTTGTCCTTCTATTCTATTGCCTTCATGCTCCAGGGAAAATATTCTTTTTTCTGATGTTTGCCATTGGCTACCATCTAGAAATATTTGGTATTATTATCCCCCAACAGTACATCCTTCACTTTAGCTCATTGATAAAACCTCAGTTCCTCCTCTCTCAGGAGCTTTGTGAGGTCATCACGAGCATTCTCCAGCTGTTCTTGCTCCCTTTCGGTTAAAATTCTCTGTTCGGCTTGTGTATCCAGTGTTGTTACAGTATGTTGGAATTGTTCTTTTTGAATTTTGTATATCCCATGGCGATGGCGAGCCCAACCCCGGAGATGCGTTCTTACTGCGCCCATTTTCCTACTCCATCGTTGGACTGAATTTTGTCCTTGGACCGGCTAATTTTCTCTAGCTATATGTACTACGAGCATACCTATTTAACCATGGACAATACAGGTGATGAGTGGTGATGTAGTTATGGTTACCTCAGAAATATTACTCATAAAGTACTTACCGCGAAAACACTTTTCAGCATTGCTGCAATGTAGAGCGGCACACCAAGTCTTATTCCTGATAAGTGCGTCATGAAGGGATAAGCAGCAATTATTGGTATTGACAGTGCCTGCGATGCTTAAGGTCAAGTGATAAGAATGATAAGGATTTTGAAAATAAAAGTAGGCCATAAGTACATACAAACAGCGAAAAGTCAAATGATTGTGAGTTTTGTGACTTTATCAACTCACTGATGAAATTTGGGTTGAGTGGATAGGGCCAAGGATCTTATTGACCCAACGATAAGCTAAGAGTTGATACACTAGAAGACTGGCGCCTACAGTTCAACAAAGGATGAGAAATTGCATTTACTAGGTGGTACCCGCGCGATGCCGCGCGAATTTCTTAAATAATATTTAAAAACACTAAACTGATTGCATAGAAAATAGAAACATTAAGGTAATTGCATGGATACTATTGATAATAAAAGACCGGTGAATGACACCTACTGTGTGAATTTTATAGCATTGCACTCGCAAAGACCATGAATAATATTAGTCATAGAAGATCGATAGATGATATAAATGGATAGTCCTAGTGGATGTATGACGTGGCAAGCTTGCATGTTGAGAGAAATATGTAGTGGGGAGCTAAAACATAGTTTTGTATGATGATTAGCTGAGCTGTAAAACAAACAAACTACGTTGATCAAATGGGCTCAGACTTGAATTAACTGGAACTGTAAAAACTTGGCCCACATCTTTAGATGAAAAGCTAAGCCTGCCATATTTCTTACTACTTACAGTCCACAGAGAAAATATCTGATATTGAATAATCACAACAAATAGATTTCAGAACCATTGTATTTTTTTGATGAAACAGGAGGGGGAAGCCCCCTTACTGGTTATATATTAAGAAGCAAGAAACAGTCTGTACAAAACAAGAGGGAAAAACAAACCAAAAGTTACAGAAAAGAAGATTGAAACCATAAATCAATCACTGGATGATACTTGGTCTTTGCTATGTATATGCCTTTTGAGAATTCTGTTTGTATTTCAAAGTAGCAGAGCGGATCGAGTGAGTAAATGGTACCTCATAATATGCAGTGTCATGGAGGGAGAAGACACAGTATTTGATAATGGATGACATCAATGGCCAGTTTTTAAATAAGCTCTTCTTAGGTGGTTCTGAGCTTTCTTGAGTTGTAGAACCTTCAACCATTTCAACTGTTCTATCAAGGCCATTGTGCTTACGTAGGGTCTCCTGTTTAGTTAGTCGACACGAATGACAAGTAATTAATCATATACAGTAGAAAGAAACCCATGTGTGCAAGATTATCTAGCCCTTGGGTATTTTTAAGGTAGGTCAGGATATCAGAAGACATCAACTATTTTAGTGTTAGAACAAGACATATTTATGTGTAAATTAATCATGAAACACACGAAAAACTCTTTCTGATGAGATTAAAATAAACAATTTCAAATAATACTAGAGTAGTCGTACTTACAGGGAGCCATGCGCAGCTTATGAAAACAAAGGTAGCAAAAAGTGAGATACATACTGAAACGAACTGGATTCCCAACGACGAGAATCCGACTCCCTGTACCCTCGAGATAGTCCCAGAAAATGCAGCTATCTCGTACAGAACTCATCTCAGTCGAATATCATATCCATACAGCGATAAAAGATCCATTACATGACATATATAAAACATAGCGGTCTGATACAAGCCCTCTGGACTAAATCAACAATGGAAAACAGCTACGAAGCGGTAGCTAAATCATCTGGGTCCATGCTCCACAGGCAACCTTGAGCGCACACGTAACCTTCAGTCGTACCATCCGTCCTGGTTGAACTCGTGGTCGGGGTCTTCTTATGTGTACCCAAAGTCTATCCCCAAGGATATAGGACAGGTTCAAGTCACCAACCATAATATGAAGCAAAGCTTTAAAGTGGCCTAAACTAGTATTAAAATAGTCAAGGGAAATAAGCTGGGATTTCCTATGCGCAGCAGCAATAACCCAAGTTCAACTCATCACCAACTCCTTTCCTCACAAGAGAGATCACACTCCCCAAAACCAACCATAAGCCTCACATCCACTTCGGGCTCATCCTGTCGCAACAGATTCCCGCAATTAACATCCACCAACACTTTTCTCTCACTAGTCGACTCGGTGAGCTCCCTCCCCACCTTGTCTCATCAGCAACACTGGACCAACCTCTCATAACCCAAATCAAGGATGAGGTAAGAAAGCAGAATCCCATGCTAGTCGGAACTTATCAGAAGCGGGTCGTCCGTAACCGTGGACACGGCTATACGTATAGTTTACACTCTGCAGAGGTGGCACTCCTGGAATCCATCCGGGCTGCAAGGCTAGTCAGCAACCAACCTGAGACACAGCCCACAGCAAAGACCCTAAGCAGTAACGGCGCCAATCCTGTCTCCATGGGCTCGGGAAACATCTGATCTAATACCCTACGTCCTGTATGCTGGATTGTATTCCTCGTACGGTTGTGTATGATTGTCTTGGACATACCGAACTAGGGACCCCTGCCCTCCTTTATATATCCTAGGGGGCAAGGTTACATGGTAAGTTCCCTAGTCGGTTACAATTGAGAGTCCTAGTCCTAGTAGGAGTACACGAGTAGTTGTCCGAGTAGTTCTACTAGGACTCGGTCTTCTGTCTTGAGGGTATCCGGGGATGCGTATCTCCCACAAGCCCCCGAGCATCTTGCGCCTTTGCTTCAAGTCTTGAATCTGCTGTAGCATCTTCGAGTAGTTGTTGTAAGGCACAAGACACTCAGATATTCTCGGACGAGTAGTTCATTGGAGTGCATCTATCGATACACCCAATGGGTGTAGCCCCCGAGCCTCCGAGTACTTTAAAAAGTAGTCGGAGACTCAAAAGCAGTCTTCTATTCTTCATCTTGAGTAGTTCAATGGTGTGCACCGATCAGGTGCCACCCATTGGGTGTAGCCCCCGAGCTTCGAGTAGTTTTGAAGAAACTAGTCGGAGGTCTTGAATTGATCAACAATAGGCGCAAAAAAAATGTTTACATCCAGTCCGAGGGTCAAGAACATAATCTTTAAAGTAGCTTCTTGGCTGGTGCCAATTTTCACTGATGTGAGTGGTTCGCCATTTGAGTACCGACTGGTGCCAGTACTCGTCTCCATGTCTTAGCGTGTAGCCCCCGAGCTTCAAGCGACTAGTTAAAGTACTCAGTATGTGAGCACCGACTAGTATAAGTACTCGATCGGCTCCGCAGCGTCATGAAGAGGCGAAGTGGTGCCAAGTCTTACTGGTGTGAATACTCAACGTGAACACTGCAATTTAAATATATAGGATTAATAGTATCCGATCAAGAAAAATCCATGAAGGATAATAATAGCATGTGGTAATGCATCTAAAGGTTTTCGCTCGTGCTCTTGTTAGACTTTTAACCACTCGAATAGTAGCCCTGTTACGTTTAAACACTTGGTCCCGCTTAACCATAGCCCGCAAACGTGGGACTGGTGTCTTCTTTGACGTGTGGGCATGTAGGTGTTGCGAAGGAGCCGAAGCTTCACGAATTAAGGTGCATGCTACCGAGCGATGTTGGTCATTAAGAGAAGACAACAAGCATAAAGTAGTCAACATGCGACGAAAGTATGCGCAGTGCGCAAGAAAGTAGTCGGTTAGGACTTGCTCCTGTAGGAGAGGTCACGCGAGGGATTTAGCCCGTCGGTGAGAGAATCTTGTAGATATAGCCTCCGAGAGCCCTACGTAGTTTGATGCACAAGTCCGCGGGCTAGTGCCCCGCGTAACTCGATTTACCAAATACGTGGGCTAATCTTGGCATGCTCCACAGTCGTCGGCTCATGGCCAAGCATGTGTAGAACAAGCTGAAAAGATATTATAAAGAAAATAATTATTAAATAAGACTTAGCTTTGTTCGCGGACTATTGTCGACGAAGCCATGACGGCTGGCGATGAAGCCGTAGCCGTTCTCGACTAGTTTTAACTAGTCGAGATGAGTAGTCGAAGTAGTCGAGGTCGTGTCGGCAAGTCGATGCAGCCGGATGTAGGCGTAGTAGTACTCTGGTACGTCTATCCATGTACGGCAAGCAGAAGATCTTGCAGCCTTCCTCGTAGCCTTTGGTGTGCGCATAGCAAAAAATCCAATTGCACTCCATGTCTTCACGTGTCTGTACAGCAAGATTGAGTAGATCGATTTTTTTTTCTTCGTGCGAGACAGGAGCTGGAAATCGAGTTCAAATTGGAAAACGATTTCTGCTTTAGCGGTGCAGTGTACAGGTATCATCAGCTGACTTGAGTGCTCCCGTAATACGATCAGAAGTCAGAAATAATTTAGTTCCGCTTCGGTCTTGATGCCTTCTCTGTCTCGGACTCGATGCATGGGAACGTGACATCTTCGACTTGATTACTGGATTACCCGTGTGCGCCGGTAGAAATTCTTACCAATCGCAGCTGGACTCCCTGCACCTTGCCCCGATTGGTGCACTCGTCGATGACAATCCATGTTTGACTTCGAGTTGAATCAGACGCGAAAAAACCACACGGAGTCGCCGAATTGATTGATGTTGTTGATGTTGAAGCTTGATCCCATCGCACCCAATGTTGAACTTCGACGAGTAGGCCCTACGGTGGGCGCCAAGTGTCGACGAATTATATCGCACACGTCTGCCTGGGGTACCCCAGAGAGTAGAATTGTGGGCCTCACCTAGTTCTAGGAACGACATTGTACGAACAACACGAGATTTAGACAGGTTCGGACCGCGAGTAGCGTAATACCCTACATCCTGTATGCTGGATTGTATTCCTCGGTTGATTGTCTTGGACATACCGAACTAGGGACCCCTGCCCTCCTTTATATATCCCAGGGGGCAAGGTTACATGGTAAGTTTCCTAGTCGGTTACAATATGGGAGTCCTAGTAGGAGTACACGAGTAGTT
>OAMR01000432.1:794661-819566 GCA_900205405.1 Echinochloa crus-galli | reverse complement strand
TATATACACACGTGCGTGCGCACATGCCGCGTCTGCTAGTATAAAAAACTTATTGTATTATTTATAGTTTTGCGTTTGTACACACTTCAACGAACATTTTTTTATGAAACAAATTTCAACAAACTTTAAGGAAACAAATCCATATTTTGCCTCGTAACATTTTAGTTTGTCTAATTCTGACCCTCCAACGCTAATACCCTTTAGTTTAGGTAACCTTATGTTGCATTAGCCTTTTAATTTTAAATGAGGAATGAATACTCAAAAATATCAAATCCATACTAAAAGGATCCTAGAGAATTGAAAACACTTTCTACCAAAAATCCCACCCATACCCTCTCACAGAGGACCCACCTGTCGGGCTTTGGTGGGAGGGAAAAACTAGAAAGCATCAAAATTTTTGCATGTTCCAGGCGCTTTTAGTTCATTCTCCGTAAAACTTTTTTCACCCAACGTCCCGCGCGTACCCACCTCCGGCCAGGTGGGCCCCTAACTCCTCGCGTGCACACAATTATTCAGTATTGCTAATAGACAAAAGATTGAAGAGTTTTTCTCTATATAAATAAAGACCAACTAACTCGAAAAATAATGTGCCTCTAAATTTGAGAATAGCTAAAGCTCTATATACACACATGCGTGCGCACGTGCAACCAGCTAGTTTCATAAAAAAAGGAAACCAAGGGAAAAAGGAATATTTAATACTCTTATAAAAAAGATAAGATACATTGAAAAGTATAATGAATAAAACATAAATGATCGCTGTTTAATTTTTACTTACTTCCCTTTATCTTTTCCTATTTTTCAAGAGAAATCTCTGAGAGCCGTTCTAACATTGTTCACGAGCTCATCTATCGCCGAAAAGCTGTCTCCAATCTGCAGGAAACTGAAACATGTTAAATATTTCTAGAAGAAATAAATTTAGGGTTGAGAAACCATCTTACGAAAGGAACATATTAACTTCCTTGTAAATATATAATAAAATATGATAAACGTTAACCATACATCGTTCTTAGATGCAATTAATCACATGAGACTAATAAATTGGGGTATGCATGGGATCCTTGCCTTTGCAGTGATGTTGATGCTGAAATACGAATCACTGAATGGGAAGACACTGGTGTTTATGATGAAAAAGCCAATCCTTTCAAGCTCGGAGATGATCATCACCAGCACTCCGCTCCTCCTCTCGCAACAAATTTTCAGCAGGAAAGTGTCGTCATGGATGCTCGCCTCAACAGTCGGGATGGAGCCGCCATCACCATGGGCATTCCCGCTGGGACCTGAGGCGATGTGCTGCCGGTTGTTAGCTGAGGATATTCTCCTTCCACTTTGCTTCTCTAGTGTCTTCACCTTCTCCTCTAGATGCTTCACATACTGGATGGTGCTCCCTAGAATAGAGATCTTGTCCGTCTACTAATGCAGAAAGTTAATAACTTGTTAGCTACACATTATATAGCGCCGTCATATTGTTTCTACCAAAGTTCTCTGCATCAGAGTTTGGTAACTATTTCATAAATCAGCAATTAGTACAGCACAATATGAGTCGATCTGAAGCTCACGATATAATAGTACCTACAACAAATCATATAAATGTTATATGTATCTATTTACCCCCATCACTTCAATGGCTCCACCCCTATTAAGTAGATACGACTCATATCTATATTAACCCACATGCTAAGGTGTTGCACAACATTTTTCATGTCTTAGCAATAAGATGTAACACCTGGCGTCGGCCATATCTTTCTCATATCCTACATAGGCATAGCATGTTGCATTATATTGGAAACAATATACCCAAATTCAACTCCAACTTTACAACCAAACATATAATATCCAACAACTTCTCTAAACTAAGACAAAAACCTAGCAAGAGAAAAAAAAAACCTAGCATAGTAGGGTTGGACGTGCACTAATCTTAGGGCATGTTTGGATTAGATAAAGTGCTAGCGCTAAACATTAGTACTCCTCTTCTAACTAATGCCTTTCTATTTTTCAAGTCTTAACTAAAGTTTAGTACTGTTCATTAGTACCTCTGTTTAGATAGATTAGTACATGCTAACATTTAGCACTGTTATACACCAGCACTTAGATCCAAACAAACTCTAGGCCTATATCGAATAGATCAACAACTAACTACATGTATTTGTGGGATTACCTTGGTGAGATCCGGGACCATGGTGGCCAACGCCACGAACTGCTGCTGCATCTTCTCCCGCCGCTTGCGCTCGGCGGCGACGTGCTCCTCCGTGCTCAACTGCGACCGGCGCCGCGCCACCGGCTCCTGCGCCACACCTTCTTCTCCGGCGAAGTTGAGCGTGCTAGCCGCCGGCAGCCCGCCGCCGAACGAGAGGAGCATGCTCGATGACGACGGCTGCCCTTGCTCGGTCTTGACCGCCACAGCTCCTCCAAACGGCAGGTTGGACAATGCCGAGGCATTCCCAATCCTCTCGAAACCGGAGGTATTCTGGGGATCCCTAGGAAAGGTCAGGTTATTTGGCGCCATTATTGGTCTGTCGTCTTGGAATTGCTGCTGCATCCCGGCGTGCTCTTGTTGCAGGTACATGTATGCAAAGTCGTCCTGATGATCGGGTTCCTGATCGACATGCCAATGACATCGATTTTATTGCAACCCAAGAGCAACTGAGAGCAAGTCAAATTAAACTAAATAACACTCGAACGAAATAAGGCATCGGAATTTCCAGAGCTCACGCACGCGGCAGGTTAGTTACCAAGGAATGAATGTTCTTACCGGCTGCGATGACTCTGGGCACCATTGGTTTGGTTGATCCATCACCTCTCGATCCTGAACAAAACAAGGAGCATATAATCAATAAGAACAAGATAAGATTTCTAGGAATCTGAACATCGCTTGCATTATTCCAGACACAATAATGGAAACCAAAGCAAATGCGCGCGTACTCTTGATGTTCCCTTCTTGGTTCCTTCTTTCACATGCTTCTAGTCTACACACTCTTAGTGCATATATATCGTACTAGTGCAGAAGGGCTTACATTGGCAGATGAGGCCAACGAGCAAATATTTGCAGGATTGGATGATTCGATCTGCGCACGCATGGTCCCTTTCTTTTAATCAACGCAGCCTTTCGATAATTTCATATATTCCTGTTTGGTCTGCTATTGCGAGCTGACCGTTGACATCACAGCTCTGATCCTTGAAGATCACATATCATTTTCCTTTTTGCCAAAAATAATCTAGTTGTGATCTGCACTAGGTTTAGACAATTCCTTTCGGATATCTCAACAATGTCTATCCGAAGATCCTGTAGGTTAGATGACAGTGACACTAGAATGCTACAAGCTAGCAAGGTGTTAATCTGTTGTACGAAGAAAGTGTTCTTTGCTCAGAAACCACGATAGTTGCAACTACTATGTAATAAGCGACTTACCTGAATAAGCTGGCACTACGTACTCGACCAATCATGATATGCTACAGTAGGTGGCAGCGATGGTGACGTACAGTTCCGTAGGATGTCTACATCAGTGGTTGGCCGGAGTAAGTGGAGATTGATGAACTCTATCTGTATCCATAATCCATACTATATACTCTTGTCATGTATTTTTAGTATTTTAGGAGATCCATGTGATAGTGTCGGTTTCGTCGCTGCGTTTTGTAGCCAATCCTGCAAGCTTTTAATTACAGAAGCAGATCCACGAGAAAAGGGTTCAAATCAGTGTAAATCTGAAGAAACCAGAAGACTCCATTATTTTGTCTTGGCCTAATTCGACTTGTTAAAATATCACAGTTTTCTAGGCGCAACTGTCTATGGTTTGTCCACACATGCAAAAGCCAACAAGTACGTCAGAACCAAATGCAGGTACGTGGGGGCGTGGGGCAAGCAAATTAATGAAGGGAACCAACCATGGGATTAACCGTGAGTCTTCACTCTTCAGTATAATCTTGTTATGCCACAGGTCAGTAGCATGCTCGTTTTATATGGCTGTTAATTTTATTTCTTTCGCCATCTCTCTCTGTTCAGTGCATCATCTTTCATGTTCAAGCCGTCAAATTGCAGCTTGGTGTTGCCACTGACCGGCCATGCTTCCTGGGCTGTACTTCAATGTTGTTGGGCTTTCACAACTTGAAGCAGCTGTATAGATTCCTTGTTGCAGCAGAGCATTTCATGTCCCACGAGGCCCATGGAACAGATACGTTGGGCCGTTGGGGCTATTCCTATAGATAAGTGATTGTACAGAAAAGCCCAACCGCTTCGGGAAATATAACTTTGTTTAAATACCATTAATTATATTTTCGTTTTGTGAAAATTACCAATAGTTATCTGGTTCACTGCGAAACTGCGTGCTCACGTGCAGTCACAGACAGACAATTCCTTTCGGATATCTCAACAATGTCTATCCGAAGATCCTGTAGGTTAGATGACAGTGACACTAGAATGCTACAAGCTAGCAAGGTGTTAATCTGTTGTACGAAGAAAGTGTTCTTTGCTCAGAAACCACGATAGTTGCAACTACTATGTAATAAGCGACTTACCTGAATAAGCTGGCACTACGTACTCGACCAATCATGATATGCTACAGTAGGTGGCAGCGATGGTGACGTACAGTTCCGTAGGATGTCTACATCAGTGGTTGGCCGGAGTAAGTGGAGATTGATGAACTCTATCTGTATCCATAATCCATACTATATACTCTTGTCATGTATTTTTAGTATTTTAGGAGATCCATGTGATAGTGTCGGTTTCGTCGCTGCGTTTTGTAGCCAATCCTGCAAGCTTTTAATTACAGAAGCAGATCCACGAGAAAAGGGTTCAAATCAGTGTAAATCTGAAGAAACCAGAAGACTCCATTATTTTGTCTTGGCCTAATTCGACTTGTTAAAATATCACAGTTTTCTAGGCGCAACTGTCTATGGTTTGTCCACACATGCAAAAGCCAACAAGTACGTCAGAACCAAATGCAGGTACGTGGGGGCGTGGGGCAAGCAAATTAATGAAGGGAACCAACCATGGGATTAACCGTGAGTCTTCACTCTTCAGTATAATCTTGTTATGCCACAGGTCAGTAGCATGCTCGTTTTATATGGCTGTTAATTTTATTTCTTTCGCCATCTCTCTCTGTTCAGTGCATCATCTTTCATGTTCAAGCCGTCAAATTGCAGCTTGGTGTTGCCACTGACCGGCCATGCTTCCTGGGCTGTACTTCAATGTTGTTGGGCTTTCACAACTTGAAGCAGCTGTATAGATTCCTTGTTGCAGCAGAGCATTTCATGTCCCACGAGGCCCATGGAACAGATACGTTGGGCCGTTGGGGCTATTCCTATAGATAAGTGATTGTACAGAAAAGCCCAACCGCTTCGGGAAATATAACTTTGTTTAAATACCATTAATTATATTTTCGTTTTGTGAAAATTACCAATAGTTATCTGGTTCACTGCGAAACTGCGTGCTCACGTGCAGTCACAGACAGTGGGTAAGTGACTTCAAGCCGCTCCTATATCCAAACCGCTCCAAGCTTCCAGATCTAATTTTCCGATGGAGCGTGTTTTTTTGCCTATTGTATTACTATGAGACAACCAAAACAACAACGTATTGTATATGTTCTCTAATAAGTCATCTGAAGATTATGTGTCAATGTATGAGACCGCCTATTAGACAGCATCAATGTACAATGTACTTCCCGTTATCTCATCTTTTCTTGCAAATGTTTATGTTTTAATTCTTGTAAAAGGGAATTAAAATAATTATACCAAAATTTCCATTTAACTCAACAATTCGAACATATGCGTGCAACATTTGAAAAAAATGATCCACTCAACATGCTTTACAGGAAATTATTGTTGCTTACATAAATAATATTCAAGCTTTACAAAGAAAAATGTTCCAAATTAAATTAAAAAATTTCCATTTTCTGAAAAATGTTCGAGCTTCATGAGAAAATTATTTCAGCTTAAATAAAAATTATTTTGTTCAATTGAAAATTTGTGTTTAGAAATGTCATTAATTCCATACAATGTGAGTTAAACAAAAGCAAAAACTAAGTCCTATAAAGACGTTGACTTCACAATGGCTTTACCAAAACATTTTCACTAGATCCTCCGTCCCATGAAAAATGCAATTCTGGTTTTTTTCCTACATATTAGTGTCGTTGACAAAATACCATGCTACCGATAATAGCAGCCTCAATCCCACCAATTTAGGCACGAGGATTGTTAGTGCATACTGATAATTATGTATTTAAGGAATGATTCCACCAATTTACTAGAATTGTATTCTTTTGTGGATTTATTTTTGAATCTTAGAATTGCACTTTTCATGGAACCGGGGGCGGGGGGGGGGGGGGACTTAAAAAATGGGTTGCTTATTGTCTTTTAAAAAAAGTCACCTTCACAAAAAAAATGTTAGCTTAATTAAAATGTTCAAGTATACCAGCAGCAGCTAAACTTCCAGCTTGGCACTATGATCTAGTAGAGTCAGCTCCTTGAAACTAGTTTGTCACATCCTCAGGGAGAGAATAACGCCTCCTTAAAAAAAGATTTCCTGTGACACCGAATTGTACAACAAATCACCCATCACCACTTCTCTGAAAATGGATGAACCAAAGCTTGATCCTGCAGCCAACAGTATTTCATGGGATTGGATGGTAAAATCCCAGCTTAATTTCAAGAACTGCCAGTACCAATGCATAAAGTACAAATGCATGGATGAATTTACTGGAAATTAAGTTTAGTATATGTTGTCATCCCCCAAATTAAATGTAAATAAACCATGCCTTAATTAGGTGTGGGACACATTGAACACCTTTTTCAAATTACAATCAAGTTGTTGAAGTCTACAAAGAATAAATGGTACTATATAGGTTTGTGATGAGTTATATGCAAATGACGTAGTACTGGGCCAATGGAGAAAATAAGTGCAATTGGTTAATTATTTTTCACACATACATTGTTTAGTTCTGTGAAATTAATTTTCTCTAGTAAAATAATATCCACTAAACAAGATCTACATTGTATACTATAAGGATCTAGTTTTTTGGAAACACTTCTCACCTAAATAATTAATTCATACCCACTCCTCGTGAGGACCCGCGTGCACATGTCAAGTCTAACGGTGGAAAAGATATGAAAAGTTTTCACAAACAAGAAAAACGACATTTCTATAGAGTTTCTGCCGCTTTGGCATTATTTTTCTCACCAAATAGTCTAAAATAACGACCCCCATAATAAAGGTAGCACGCGTGTTATTTGCTAGTTGTATAAAGTAGAGAGATTCATGGATAATACATTTTCAGCTGCATATTTGTAAAGATATCATTGGACAAATTTATTTCAAACTTGTGAGTGCTCACATGACAAAATATCACTCATTTCTACATTAGTCCGTAGCATAAAAAATAGGTAGAGCAATGACAAGTATATCCATCATTCGCCTTGCAGTAAGCTTATGTTTTAATCTCTTTGCAAGGGTCTAAAAATATGGTAAATTGACCTTCCCAACATCAAAATATGTCGAGAACTCAGCGCAGCTCACTTGGGCTTTAGCGGGGATTCTGTCTCCTAGATTCTATTTCTGAAATTGACCAGCACAGTACCCACCTTTCCTAAAATAAAATTCTAGGGGGAAATAGTACATGCACCTCCAACTTTGTACTAAAAATAATAAAAAAGGTGAATAGACCAAATCACTCATAACTGCTAAACCATACATCATTCCTACTCACTTACAAAATTTGTTTATTTGGCACCTCAAATATATGTGGAACTTGGATTAGTCATAACAAATATATGCACCCTATATGTTCGACGTAGCAGTGTAGAATATTGAGTATTCTCAGCCTATATATGATGCGCCCTATATGTTCATCTTTCATTAGCTTTTAGTCACATACATTTGTTGGGTCGTTAATTATCTACATTCGACATATGCCCTATTGCCCTGTATATGCACCCGGCCTATATATGTTCTCGCGTAGCTTGGAGTCTGGATCCTTTGGTTTGTTTGCCACAACTCTATATCGATCTTTAGGCTGCTAGCGTGCAAGGTTGAACGAGAAGAACCAAATGAAATAAGAAGAAAGAATGCATCAAGAGCACAAAAACAGGTTATGGAAGTGACGACAATGAGCTACCATAAAACACCAGAAGCCAAAAGTCAGACAAGCGAGAAAAAGAAGAGAATATCGAGCAGATATACAGCAAAGAAGAATTATATTATTGGCCTATTATTCCCAGCAGCGAGCTGAATGAAGACACAAATCCTTCAAATAAATAATTAACCTCGCACACAACAAGATCAACAAGCGAGAGGAAATTAAACCGCCCAATCCATCCATCAGAGCACCCAAAATTAACACACACTCGGAATCAACAAGTCGCAAGAACTCCTACGAGAGCTAGCTTGGCCGCACGGCTTTCAAAGCGTGACCATCATCACCATCACCATCACCATCCCCGCCGGAGATCAGCCGCTCATCTTCCTCGAACTCAACCCACACCGTGCTGATCGTCGTCTCCATCCTCCGCGCAAACGGCGGCGGCGATCCTCCACCCTCGCCGGCGTCCGCCTCCAGCTCTTTCCGGCCATCATCTTCCGGGATCGGTGTGGGCGGCTCCTCCATCTCCGCCGCGGTGGCTTGCGCCGGCGTGACGACCCTGACGAGAGGGTACTCGAGGCTCCTGATGCTGGCGCTGCTCCCCTTGCACTTGTGGTAGAACTCCTTGAGGTCCGGCGTCTGGGCGCAGGCCTTCTTGAGTATCTCGTGAGCCGACACCCTCAGCGGCTTGCTCAGCCCGGCGAGGCTCCTGCTCCTGCTCCGGCTCCGGCTCCGGCCATGGCTCCTCAGCCGCTGCAGCATCGCGTCGAGGCCCTCCGCGAAGGCGTCGTAGACCTTGAAGCTCTCCCGGAGCACAATGCCGAACGCCGACCGCGCGGCGGCGCAGCCGCTCGTGTTGTTGTCCGGCAGCAGCTGGATGGCGAGGTCCAGCAGCCTCTGGCACATGCCCAGCTTGAACAGCAGCGCCTCCGCGTCGGCGTCGACGTCGTGGGATGGGGGCTTGCCGTCGCCGACGGCGTCAGGCGGCGGCGATGGAGGGTGTCGCCGAGCGGGCTCGAGGTTGCCGGCCTGGGTGATGACCCACTGCATGCGCTCCTCGAGGTAGGCGGAGTAGCCGTGGACGAAGGCGCAGGCGCCGGCGGCGGCGCTGACGACGTAGGACGCGGCGGCGGCATGGGGGGAGCAGCTGCAGCAGCGGGGCGCCGGCGCGGCGACGCGGAGGTCGCGGGACGCCCAGAGGCCGCGGAGGTCCTGCTCGAAGTAGCGGTCCCCGGCGCGGAGGAGGCGGTGGACGAGGAGCAGCGAGCGGAGCGCGGCGGCGGGGGCGCGCGCGGACTCGAGGCGCGCCGTGATGCGGCGGGAGAGGAAGGTGATGGCGCCAGGCGCGTTGGAGACGAGGAAGAGGATCTCGTGGACGTGCCGGTCGTCGTCGGCGCCGCCGCCGGCGGTGCACCGCTCGACGGCGGCGTCGATATCCGCGAGGAGGGCCCGGTCGGGGGCGGCGGCGGCGGAGGCCTTGGTGGAGGCGGCTGTGCCCGCGTGGTCCATGAGTGACCCGATGGCTGCCCAAATCTTTCCCTTGAACACCTTCATGTCTTATATGCCCTCATATATGTGTCATGGCTCATGAGAGAGAGAAGGCCGGGGGAGAAGAAGAGAGAGATGGTGCATGAGAGTTATAGCACACTACCTCTGGTGCATGCACTCACTTGTAAGTGGGCCTAGAGTGAGAAAATAGAGAGAGGAGGAGCGTGTTGTACGTTAGATGGCTATGACCATGGTCACATGAAAGTGTCATCTTCAAAGGGAATTCTTGAGAGCAGCCTCTCCGCATCAGGAAGTCCACTATTAGCCTTATGACTTGTGGAAAAGGGGTAGCAAGAGGAAAAAGCGAGCTCCCACTATATGAATGAGTGTGAGAGAAAGATGTAGAGAGAGGGAGAGGGGGAGAGAGAGAGAGAGAGAGAGAGAGAGTGTGCAAGAAATTATATTCGGAGGTCAACTCTTGGGTGGGGGAATCAAATGCCTTTGGAATTAGGTGCCTCACGCATCAAAGGCTTCTTCCATTGGCATGGACAGAAGGTTTGACTCAAACAGCGATAGTTTTTTAGTATACACAGACTAAACATATGGATTCCTACACATCAACATCAAACAAGGAGCTTTCTGAGAGGAATAAATGTAGGATTTGGAACTAATTAAGGCGAACCACACAGTTGAAACCCACACTGCAGTACCTGTCCAACAGGAACATCAAGTCACACTATACACATATTCTCCCCTCTAGGCTCAGCTCCTAGCTACATACATAGGTGAGGGATAATGTTAGATTTGCTTTATACTCAAATATATTAGTACTTGACAAGGGAATGGAGGGAAGCACGCTTTTGAACTGCTCATGGAGCCTTGTTTAATGATGGCGTTGATGTTGCTGCTCCAATGCACTTTGTAGGACAAAGTGTGTCACCGGATGCGTGGGCAAATCGGATTGCGAAAAGTGTAAGCTCAACAATTTCACCGAAAACATTATTTCAGTGGAAAGAAAAAATTGATGGTGCGCGATTCCTAGCCATTTGAAACAACTCAACCCCACATATATTCTCCTTGTGTTATATTGGATGTGATAGCAATGTGGTTAAAGTAGCTAGGATACATGGTTAAAGAACTACAATTTCTCTTTTTGTTGCAACAAGAGGAAGGAGGAATAATGCAATACTTATGACATTATGCAATGTATAAGTACACTTGCACTGACTAAATAAATGTATGGATTCAGGAACTAATAAGGGCCTTTCTTTTACATGAATCAACTAAATCACTGATTTCAGTGAGCTACTCATTCACAAAAATATCGTATATCTATGTCGACATTTTGACGTCACGTACTTGCTTCAATTCACCAACGATGCTTTCTTGTTCACGACAGGGTCAATCACATGGGTTGGCACCAATAACATCAGCATTTAGATTTCAATCTGCATGTCCAAATGAGCTAAATACTCCCATTTTACAAAAACGTGTTGTAGTTTCAAAATAGAAACACGACAAACTTTCTGATCCTTTGATTGCTTCCTCTCCATAGTGGTGGGTCATTGTTGTTCACATGGCAAAGTCATCTCCTTGCATGCACTATTGCACAAAGAACATTCCATGGGAGAGGAGGGTAGGAAAGGCGAAAAGACGATACTCGACAAGATAAAGGCAAAAACTTCATTTTTCTATTTATTATATTAAATAATAACTTGCCTATTAGTGGAAGATACAGTGAACTTCAAATTTCCATGCTAGATGTCATTCTTTGTTGGCCTCTGCCTTAGTTTGACAAATTCCACATAAAAGATAAGGTAAAAAAAATAATGCTGAGGGGGGAAAAGAACAACCTTCATGTGGTGCATGCAACACTAGCTTAGAATCTTCAGATATTACAATAGGGCAATTTGACGTCTGCTTTGCTACAGCATCAGATTCAAATACATTAACAAGGAAAGTAGTTTGTCCATTAATTAATTGTCATTAGATTGAGAAAAATATGTCCCAATAATTGAAGATAAAACATATAAAATATAGATGGATCCAAAGTGTGTAACAATACACAAAGCATCCATCATACTTTAAAAAGTCAAATGGAGCTACGGATTCTGTTTTGCCGACATACAGTTTCTGTATATTATTGTTGCGATGCTTTGAATTGTATTTTCTTTAATAAACCCGAATAATGAGATTATTATAGTGAAGTAAATCTCCACTCACTCCAGAAAAGAAGAGTGTTGTTTTGGGTGAGTTTCTGAACTGTTTTCCTGTAATATATTTGCATATATTTGCAATGGGCACAAAATTGAGATGCACATATTAGTCTCGGAATGCACTTTTCATAAAGGTATGACTTTAAAATTTTATATATTCATAATGATGCAATTGGTGCTCACAGATGTGGTCCTTGCATGTAAGTGTGGGAGTTGTCACTTATTTGTGGCGCAAGGAAGTATAATACTTAACATGTTTAACATTCCATTTTATAACACAAGTACGTCATAACATGAAGCAACTGAAAAGTTATTAGTTACTATTACACTTTTTGTGAAATTATTAGTTATTACACCTAACATTACAACTTGCCTCTTATTATTAAAAAGGATGGACGCAAGCCAAAATATTGGCCCTATTGTTTTTTCTAAAAATGGGAAATAGCTCATTCCTAGGAAATCTAATAAGAAAGACTAGTCTCTGGTGCTGGTACTAAAATATAACTAACTGGCAATATTTTGTAGACTTGTGCCTTCTTTTTAGTATTTCCTGCTCCCCATTTTAAAACAACTACGTACATGTACTTTGGATTCAAGCTTAGATTGAATTGAAGAAAATAGTTTCTTTTACAAAATTTTGCGTTGAGAATACCAGCTTGTTCTTGTTTCAACCAGCACCCCGAAAATGTTTTGCATATTTAAATTTGATTCTGACCTCAGACACTGGCAAAATCAAAACGATGAATAGACGTTTGAGCGAGAGAAGCAAAAGGAATGCCCAATTTTTACGCAGATGCTTAAAATAAATAGTCCTATCACTATCATGGAGCTGCAACGACAACTACGTACCCGGCGCAAGCCAGAAGTAGCTGCTACACCACTTGAATCATAATATCTACCGCCAAAAACCCTATAACCCATTGTTGTCGCCAGGATTTGGCACGCCAGTGTGTGTGAGCTAGAGAAAAAATATCAAAAAAGGGGGCTGAAATAGACCATGAAAAGGATCGGGATAAACTTGGACAAGTCAAAAAGGCAAGGTTGGCAGAGTGGACGATAAAGCTTTGATAGGCTGCAAATTGGACAGGGACATGAACACAGCTGAAAACCAAAAAGCAGAGGAGACCCGGAAAGCAGAACGTGATCGATGCAGATATGCTTGTAAACTACACGGAGGCATCTGATCCGATGCAGTCCTCTCCTCTCTTGCCGATCTGTACGTTTTATGTTCCATTGACAAGCAGCAGCACCGCCAAAGTCAAACCCCCACTAGATTGTGGTTTACACCATTCATAAGCCGCCTCAAAAAGCATGCAATGGAAAGAAAGATGATGCAGCAATTGCTGAAATTGAGACATGGGTTCATATCATCAATAAACAAATTTATATAGTAAGGCATAGATTTTGGCTTACCTTGGGACATTGAGTCTGAGAAAGATCTACAAAGTACAAACCATCATATGGCAGGTTCAAGCTACGACTTGAGGTGGAGTCAACGGAGTTATTGGATATGAAAAACACGGTAAATATAGCTGATGAGTTTCATGTGTGAGACAATTTATAAGTACACGAGCGGCGATGAGAAATAGCAGCACACATCCTTTTACTATAAAAAACTAACATGAGTACATGATGATACATAATTCACAAGTGAGATCTAAAGCTGTTTCCAAATGCAGTATAGGCGCAAGGCGCACTGGGAGACGCTTGAAGAACTACAGGCTACTAGTCGCTACAGTAGTTACTAACAACAAGAGATCTAGAACCATGTCTCACAGGCATCACAGCATATCCAAAACTCGTCCTGTCCATAGTTCTCACCACATGAGCCACACAATGTGTTTTCATGATCTTCCTCTTCCTCGCCTCCGCTGTCATCCTTATCCTTTGTAGGTGGTATCTTAGAACACCTTGAGTTGGGTTCTGGCTGACGTGGCGGCTGTATATGTGTTTAGTGCCAAAAAGAATAGAAGGAATGAAGTTAGGAGCTTATTTCCGGCCAAAACAGTTAAAGTAGAATGAAAAGATCTATTACTCTTGCTGCTGCTTTTGGGACTTTTCTTTTCCTTCCATTTGCTTCTTCGAAGTTCCTATGACAACCTCATATATGGTTGGGAGGTTAGTACAAGCACCAGAATGGAGAGAGTGCTGTTTATCAGTGTTTCTAAGCCTCTGACTCTGTTCATTCAGAGGGATGATTTGTTACAGGATTGACTAAACAGTGCGTTCTCCGAAACAATTGCAGACTTACAACAAAAACATTTGGGAAGGAGGACCAACGTGCAATACAATTGCCATCCAGAGGGGTCTTCAGCATTCAGATTGGTTTTTAATTATCAAATATTTTTTTTTTGAATGCAAGCAAAGAAGAAACAGCGTCATTATATCAACAATTAGCTACATCAAGGTATTTCGGATTTATCTAAGAGGAAGGAGTTGCAGAGTATGACAGGTCCTACCATGATGACAAGAACAATTTTGAATGGAACTTCCTTTGAGGATAAGTTTCAGCAAAGCCTCTTTGGCAATTGTGTATATCACCGGAGATGCTGTGCCTTCCTTGGCTAGCAACGGATGCCGGGAGCGCCAGTGATTCTTGAAAGAAAGGCGGGGGTTTCTCCGGGGCTTCTTGGGTAAGCAAGCTTACAGATGGGGAATCGCTTAGGCAATTGTAACAATGGGCAAAGCACGAGGGGAGAGGTGGTGTGCACGGGTAATGGCGCCGGCGAGGAGAGCGAAGTGGCGGGGAGAGGAAACTGCAGTGACAGACAGTCAGAGTGAGGGGAACAGCCCGGACGCCTACTTAAATCTGATGGGCCGTGGGACTGTTAGGCTCATAGGCCAGAAAATAAACTTGTGAGGAAAACAGGCCGAATGCTTTCGGAAATCTTTGATTAGAAATTATCTAACCAACGGTGGTGCCGATAGATCGAGCAACTAATGTAAGACCAAGTTTAATAAATAGATAGACAAGCACTTGTCTATACAGCATGTCCTAAAAAAAACTTGTCTATACAATAAGCCACAGTAGCCAAGCAATACAACAGTAAGTTTCTGTTAGGCTATAACATAATAAAACGATAAAGCAACAACATAACATGAAAAATACTCCTCTTTACATTTATTTTACGTCATAATGCACAAATCATATCTAATTAAACAACCAGTCCAATTGCTGAGCTGCCTTTTGAAAAGTGAAAACTTAGCTTCCGGGAAATAAACTAAAAACTGAAAAGCAGGTTAAGATGAGCTTTTTCTGGCTTTTTATGTGTTGAGAAATAAAAATTTATTACAAAAGTTAATAGCAAAACATCAGCAACCAAAAAGTTAAAAGCCAGAAAGACAACTACAGCTAAGAAACGGGCCCACGGATTATTGAAACATAATAATATCCCTCCTATTTGAAAGAGTGTGACTAAACAGTTCGTGGAAAAAAACACGCGCTTGCGTGAAATCGTCGAGTTCGTAACCAATATGGTCTCTAGCCAGGCAAGAAATACAAAAACGGAAACTAGCAGGACTCCTCGTCATTAATAAAATAGTCATTTTTATTAAACGTGCGTGTCGTACGTGCGTTCTTGCTAGTGTATATCCACGAGTGTCGACGGGCCCACCAATCATTGAAACATTACCCTTCCTGTCTTGAAGAGTTTGACAGTCCGTGGAAAAAAACACGCGCTTGCATGGAATTGTCGAGTTGCACGTGCGCTTTTGCTAGTTTTATTATAAGTTTCGAATAATTCGTATTCAATTATCGGGTAATTCATATTCGTTGGATTTAACTAAACCATGCATATAATCAGGTCCACAAATCTTATTTCACAATATTTTATTTTTATCTTGTCCTACATCTAAGTCAAACATTTTTTGGTGCCCATCCATTTCTAAGAATCATATAATGTAACGACATATAAATGATGTATCATTAGATTATTTGTTGTGGTGAATCGAAAACATAGATAATGTTAAGCTATGCTTTCTCAAGAAAAGATAACGTTGAACTTTTACAGGATTGGGAAATTCATGGTAAAAAGTGAAAGATTTGAGAAAGTACGTCTATATTGCCCGTATTACTTGTCCTACAGTCACCGGTATTGCTCATCTTAGTTTCTCTTAATAATCAACTAAAACAACTGCCCTAAAGTACGTCTAGAAAGTAGAAATGCTTATATGTTAGTTTCAAAAAAAATGCTTATATGTATGTATGAAATTAAATTGCTTTCTGTCTTACTCCGTATACTTTTGGTTGACGTACATGCCAGTCAGTAGTCAGTCAGTCACACTGCGCAATTGGTGGCTAGTGCACGCCGGCGAGCTCCAAACCAACTAACCAAGAACACGAGGCCGTTGACCTCGATCGACAGAGCACCATCGATCGCCTCTCCATCACCTAATGGCGTCCGGAAACTCATCCAAGGTAGTCACCGCCGTTATGAGTCACCTCTCACCTGTACAACTGCCGCAGCTGACCGCGCGGCCGCCGGCCTCTTCTTGGTTCGATGCCAATTAATCAGGCGATCGCCGGAGCGGCCGCCGTGCCGGTGGCGCCGGCGCCGGTGAAGCTGAAGCTCTACTCCTTCTGGCGAAGCTCGTGCTCGCAACGCGTCCGCATCGCCCTCAACCTCAAAGGTACTAGTACAACCCCGCAATCGCATGACTCTGTCAGTGTCAGACCTCTACTACCCGAACATGAACATTTCTGATTTCTGAAACGCAGTCTGCTGTGCCGGGCGCGCTAGGGCTGGCGTACGAGTACAAGCCTGTGAATCTCCACGCAAAGGAGCAGTCAGACCCAGGTACTTCCGATTTGGATGCAGAATTTGTGGGGTTCATCTGAAACTAGTGTGTCCTCCTTCAGAGAATCAAGGTGCGTCTTTTTCCTCTTCGGATGCAGAATTCGAGACTCTGAATCCAATCAAGTATGTTCCGGCATTGGTGGACGGCGACACGGTCATTGCAGATTCCGTGGCTATCTTACTGGTAAGACATGAGTTACTATGCAGGTGAAGAGTTTGAGAAAGTTTTTGAGTTGCCATAGTCATATGAAGCCTCTGTTCCTTTTGGTGTACTAGTACCTTGAGAATATGTATCCCCAGCATCCTCTGCTACCACAAGACCCCAAGAAGAGGGCACTCAATATCCAGGTTCGTTCTTTGTTTTTGCCATTTCTTCAGATACTCTGTTTTTGACATAACTGAGCTTATTAAGAAAAACATTCTCATGTAGATGGTATGCAAATGCAGTATATTTATCTCAAGCATATACCAGGAGGTGTAAAAGCACAGAAGTAACACTGCCTTCAAAATGTAACCCATATTATGAGCTTACAAGATGCAGTGCAGATCGTAGATGAGGCAGCACAGGACGTACTTGATTGGATTTGAGTGGTCATGCAGTTGTATTTTCCAGAAATTAACCTTATCGCCAGCCCTCATGTAGGCTTTATAAAGGCAAGGGATCGGAGATACCACTCACCCGCCTCCGGGTGCACGCCAAGGAAAGAGCCGACGAGATCCGGTAGCTCAGCACAACAGCACAAATCACCAAAAGAATGAAAGAAGTGGAGAATGAGATCGTGGGGAATTCGCACGTATTAATCCTGACGTCTATGGGACCACTAGTAGAGGAGACGACAGCCCTTTGCTGACCGTGTCTGCAACAACTATGCCCCACTAATTGTCTGTAGTAACTGCCCAATCATCTGAGTATAATGGCATTCACCGTATAGTTATCACATCTAATGACCGTTATCAAAAGTTAATGTACTCAAAGACAACTATGGTGAGTTACACTATCAACTTGTTCTTTCTATTACCTACTTCGTAGGGTCTCTAATCACATACGATAGGTTATCATTGTGATGTAACATACTCAAATAAGCATCTGTCCTTAGACATCACAGAAATCATACTCCATGATAATCCCTTTGTCAAAGGGTCTGCTGGATTCTTTTCAAATCACACATAGCTCACAACTATTACTCCAGAGTTTCTTATTTTTCTAATAGACTTAAGCTTCCGATCAATATGTTTGTTGGACTCTGGATTACTACTATAGCTTTGGTCTCATGTGTATTTGATATCCAATTGGAGTCACTATATATCCCTCTAATATAGGTGAGTACTCCGAGTAGTGAATTCCAAATGCTATAGCACCTTTTTTGAAAGCTATACAGCGGGGGAAGCCCCCACTATGCTATAGTGCCTTTCAAGTAACGCATGACCAAAGAGTTTTACTGAACGTGATTAAATATTCAACTGTTGGTTCAGTAATCTAACAATTTTTATGAGCTAGCCAATTGCCGATCTCCTAATAAATATCCTAAATTTGTATCAGAGAGGTGACTGCAGGATTACTTTATTACTGTCTGAAATCTCCAACAAAACTCCAAGCTGATGCACAATTATTCTTTACACACTGCCGAGAGCAGTTGCACAGAAAATTATTTGAGAAGCAGACATTATTGATCTGTACCCTAACCCCATATATAGAGCAATATATAAATATCATGATCACACGCCAATGTTATTAAGTGCCTAATGCACCCTTAATGGTCCAGAAGGATTAGTTTCCGGGCTTCTTTTTGGGTGCCACGGCCTCAATAGCAGTAGCCAGAGGCCACGCAGCTTCAATGTAGTATTCTCCATGCTTCACTTTGTCTACAAATGTTATCTTCTTCATTGGCTGCAGACCTGCAGTGCAACCAGATATATGAATGAATCATATCGAACAATGTCTGAAGTAACAAAGATATAACAGCAGAAAACTTTCTTAGCATACCAAAACTGTCAACGAGCAATGTGTATGTGTAAGTAAGATCCATGCACAAGTAGGGCACATCGGTGTTAGTAATGTTTGGGTAGGCAACTGTTGCTTTCTTCACATCCATTTGGCAAGCCTTTTTTGCAGCTGCCATGAACGCGGCAGGAGCGGCCTTCGCACTGGGAGCTTTGCTATCTATGAACCCAACCTTTCAACGAGAATAAATTCGATCAGTCCTTGCAACTTGAAATAAAACCCCAATTCAAATCGAGGCATCAGTTCATTAGCAAAAGAACAAAAAAAAGAAAGGGTTGAGGCATCAGTTGTAGTGACTACATGTGAGGCAAGGTAGTAGAAGCTTGTTGTGACATAGATATCGTTGTGGCCAGCACCACCTCCCCCGTTCCACACGCCGTCAAATGTGCAATTCTTCGTCTGGCATGGTACATTCAACCTCAATGCCTTGATTACCTCTTCCCTGCACTTCTTATATACTGCTCCTTTTGGTCTAGCATTCGCATCATATTGCTTCCCATTATAGGTGTATTCACCTTCATAAAACATATATATGTAGTGCCTGACAATATGTTCTTCCAAAAACAAGAAAGCATATGGCTTGGGTATTGTCGTCATTCGTCAACATACGTACCACTAAATCCACGCAGCATGCAGAAGCTGAATGGCCCATTCTTTGATTTCAAAATCTCTGCTCTTGCTGCAAAAGCACCATAGCGCAAGTAACTGCATGGACAAGGACGCAAGTTCTTGGCTGATCAGTCTTACTAGCCAACTAGAAGGTTAATGCTAAATTTTTTTCCAGTTAGTACGATAGATTCAAACCTGTGAACATAGACATTGTAGTCCCTTCCTTTAAGATACTCTTTTGTAATGTAGGGATCCTCTCCATTGGCCACTGCAGGGGCGTTTGCAGCAGCATCTGCAGAGATAGCATACGCCATTTGCACAGATCCACCACCCATGTCGATCACGCCTACCGTCCTGGAGTAGTCCCCTCCCAATCTATCCAACAAATAATTCAATGCAACCTAGATGCCATGGCATGTACGTACATTAAGGTTAATCGATACGTTGGAGTGCATCTAAATATGTGGCAAAAATGAAAATGTTAAGCATGACTATGGATAAATTTTGTTCTGTTGTTGTGTCGCTGCTAGTTCGTACCCACAGGTAGGATCCTTCTTGAGATCCCTCAAGAACATTGATCCAGTTGGGATTGTACTGGAATTTGCTCTTTTTGTGGACAAGATCTCTGACCTGTATTAACGATCAAAGTTTCTAATCAGGAAATGTTCTTCTAGTCCAATCAATATCACGGATGATACCATAACAAGGCTGGAGAGTAAGATGGATCTACCGCATCAAGAATTTGCTCTGCCTTTTGACTTCCGATAAGGCGCAATCCTGCAGTCGCCTGCAAGTTTGATTGGTAAGATGAAAGTAACGAAGAACAAACAGACAGTACTATGTATATATAGAGTTCTGAGAGGAGATAGTTTGGCTCCCATTTGCATAATATTTAAGGATATTTGGTATAATTTGACGATAATTATGAAACCTTGGAGTGAAGAGATAAAATGTATTCTTGGGATAGCAAAATTTGTTTGCTTACTCCTAGCTTAAGAGGTGTTGTTTTCGTAAGCCGCGAAGGGACAACGCTCTTGGCCTTGTCGAGGAGAGGCAGTATGGAGTTTGCAGCCTCTTGTGGTTGTCCGGCATACGAGCTCAGCCCAGGCTTCACCTGCACCAACAAACTTTAATTATGGGCCACCAAAATGTTGTACAAACATCGTATGACAGAAAATCCTGTGGTTAAAAAGCTAACAAACTGACAGCTGGATGAGGTCATCATCGATACTTTCCACGCCGTAGTCTTTAACCGCAGTAGATCATTAGGTAACCACACTTTTGCAATTGTTAATTACTTGTAAGTTTTAACTGGCTGGCACATTCGGATTTTAAACAACTCTACCTTATTTCGCATAATCCAGTAGGTTTCGCGTACATAACAATCGTCACCTTGGCGAAGAACTCGATGTCGTCGCCGATAGGAACAAGGTCCATCTGCCTGTCGAACCTGAAGACGTGCAGCCGGCTCCCCGTGCTGCCGGCGTCGAAGATGACGGCGTACCTCCCTCGCCGTGCGGGCGCGTCCTCCGCGGCAGGTTCTTGGACCACGCCGGCGCCGGCCTTCCGACCAAGCACGCCGGCGGCATCGTCGGCGGCGAGGACCACGACGGTGTACGAGGAGGCCAGCTGCAGGAGTTGAAACATCACTGCCATGGCGACACCACGAGCCATGGCGACACCTGCTGACTGATATGCTGCGAGCGATGGTTCTACTCTCCGGCCGGCACTGGATGAACTCGAAGACAAGCAAGGGTATCTTTTTAAAGAGCTGGAAAGGGAGAGTGTTCTTCACATGATCGAGCACACCTCAGTCGTCAGATATGGTTGTTAGCGTTTGAGCACAACTGGAAGCCCCTGGATGTATAACGCTCCAAAGTCTTGTCTTCACATGTATTCTGACGGACGAGACAATGAAACGAATAAGATGCGTTTTTCACATGTGTTCTGACAAGAATTAATAAATATAATGCAACTATACAAGTAAGTTGCTACGACCAAAAAAAAAAATGGGAGGGAACCTTCCACTGCAAAGCAAATGACGGAGTGGTTGCCAAGCGTCGAATCAAAAAACATGGGGCCAAAGAGGATGCGCACGGCAAACAAGCTCACGCACGGCAAACGCTTGTTTTCCGGTAGTGTATGAGGAGTATGCCTGGGGGTGGAGGTAGATGCGGATGAGCTTGATGACGCCGACCAAGACCATTACCTGTGAAACTACCATAGTGCAAGATTTCTGAACCGATCACTAATTTGGATGGTATTTTACGTAACGACAATATTTGAGTGGTATTTTCTAGAAATGGCAATCTATGAATGCTATGCTCGTGATTCAATAATTGAGAAAGTGGGTCAAATATTTTGATTTATCAAGATGGCCGGCCTCCACCATGATATGGTATGAAGGGGTTGGATTCCCTGAGATTTTGAGACTGTTATCTGTTTCCTACAACCTTGTCAATTAACCTACTTCAGGAGGTAGATAGAATCTCATCTTTAAGACAAATTGCAGGGAAGATCATGTTGGTGGATTTATCATGACGTTACAAGTTGGATTCTAAATAGATTATGAGAACGTCACTTACACTGGTTATGGCGTACTAGGCACTCTAAATGACTAAAATTTATAAATCCAGCATCCTAGCTAATTGACTTATGTAATTGATTTGTACAAATGCACTCATCACACCAAAATGAATTGCTGCACTTTTTTCTTCCCACCCTAAACTTTATGACAAAGAGGACACAATCTTCAATGGATGTGCTGCAAATAGAAATTGATTGCTCCAACCGCCGCCCGCTAGCTGGGGCTGGGAATCCTGCAGGAGAAGAAATTGCAGCCGCGCGTGGTGGTCGGAGCCGCCGCAGCCCGCGCGGGCAAGAGAGGAACCGCCTCCACCGGGCAAGCAGGAGGAGCTGCTCCTTGCCTCCCTCGATTTCGCTGCTTGTGTTTGCTGCAGCCGCTCAGGTTGGAGATCAAGGTGCGCCTGCCCCGCCTCACTGGATCTCGGCCTCCACGTCATTGGTGTATTGTTCGTGTCGCTTTGATTTTGCGCTGATTTCGGTTCCATTTGCGAGCAGCACCGAGCTTATCCTTGAGAGCAGCCGGAGGAAGATAAGATCTTCTAACACTTTGCAGAAAGATCCCTGAGGAAACATATAATTTATCAGTCCCTCATTTGTTTCTACATACGTGGACTTCAATTGTTTGAACCATTGTTTATTCTGCTTTATATGGACAACTCCCAGCCTGTTTATATAGACAAAGATCCATTTTATCTGGCTCAAGGTAGTTGATTTGAAGGGTTGAACGTAATTTATTACTCATTCGGTAAAAGAAAAAACTGTCCAAATGTTCTGTTAAAGGTTGTAAGTGAATTCATCACAATATGTTGAATTCCCATCAACAGATCATCCATATGCGTATTAATTACAACGGCCAATTGTTGCATCACATCCATTATTCTTGTGCCCCTCCGAGTCTGCTCCGCTGAATCAAACAGACTTTATGGAAGCTTTGGGCTCCGTATCACAATGGATCGAATTTGCCATGTTGCAAAAGCCATAGGTGGTGCAGCGGTTTCGACCATGAACATATCACTGCCTTTTGCAACACAGGTTAGGTTTGCACTGAAATTTAGGATCTAGGCTTTTAGTTCTCCCAGGAGTGTTCATGGTGTTGGGGTTTTGAGGATTTTGCAAGGTTTATTCAATCCATAGGGCTTAGATATAGTTGAAGAAAAACATGTTTGTTCGAATGCAACATCTTTAACAGTCTTTTGCAACATCTGATTAAGCTTTTTGTAATATGGGCAAGGTGTGTGGTTCCCATCTGCAGTTCCAGAGTGCAACTAGCTCGAGCAACAACAGGAGCCAACACGATGTTGTGCGACAACATGGAACTGCAACAGACGTGAGTAATACTTGGCAAAGTAAAAGACTAATTTTAGCCTAGATCCACTTGTTGCCGCGTGTCTTCCAGTAGCTGCATTGTGTTTTCAAAAGCATGAATGTTGCTTGTTGTGTAACACTAGTTGCAACATTGCTATGCTGGGAAAAGGAGATCTTGGTGCTAGTGGAAGCATCATGTCACGCAATCTTAATTTCTCAATTCAATAATATAGTTCACACAATCTCGATTTCTCGATTCAGTCCTTTTGCATCGAATTCTCCATCTCATTAGTGGCATCCGTCCACACGATTTGTTACAGGCATCTTGCACTTTTGCTTTCCCTCTTTCTTGTAGAACGATATGATTTTTTTATTAAAGAACAAAGTAAAGGTCATTGAATAAAGCAGTTGTGGGATCTATCATAAGGCAATTTAATTTATCTCCAAGAAAGCAGGAAGGGTATGGTATGGTTAAGGCCACGACACCATTGAAATTATAGGTCCAAAATTTCACTGATGCTGACTAGAATACTAGAAAAATATTCCCTCGTTCCAAAATATTATCGTTTTAGTTTTGATTTAAGTTAAACTTTTCTAACTTTGACCAAAACGTAGTAAATAAATGTATATTAAGTTTGACCAATGAAAGTAAGTATTGCTGCATCATCAATCTATAACCTTAGTCAAATTTAAAAAACTTACACTTAGGACAGAACTAATATATTTTAAATCGAAGGAATCGAGTACATGTTTAGCAGGTGGAGCTGTAGGTATAGGTAGGGAAGGTACATGTAACACGATGTAATGTTATACTTGTTGCCTTCTTTTTTCATGGATTATCTGTCATCATTTTCCTTTGTCACCCTTTAACTCTTTTTTGGCAAGACAGATGCTCACAACGTACAAAGTCACCATAGGCGCCTCACTGTCGATGGATATTTTGTCTACCACTGGAAGAATAGAGCCAGTTAATTCGTAAAATAAATTCAGAAAAATATGACACTAGTACTGAGTGAGAACTCAAATCCTGGCGGGTAGGTTCCACCACAAGGGACCTTACCAATTGACCAGTTCACCTGTAACATATCATATTTTTATACGGAATGTTAATGTACAAAAATGTGGATTTTCAAAAACTTTCCCGTGGAAAGATTGCTAGCTAAAAAATCATAAGAGTGTGATCATGTTTCCCTCCTAAATTCCTAGATTAATTAAAACATTAAATGGAATTAAGGTGTATTTTTACCTTAGTGTGACCTTGGGTCTTATTTGGTTTTCTTGGAGTTTAATTGGTTGAGCATTTGAATTTGAACCCAGTTCAAATCCAAATTCAAACACTAACTTAAGCTATACTAATTGGCAAAGCCCCTAGCCAGCTAGGGGTGGGCATTCGGTCTACTCGGTCATTTCGGTTCGGTCTATTCGGTCATTTCAGTTCGGTCTATTCGGCTCCGGTCATTTCGGGTTTTAGAAAAGTGAGGACCGAAGTTTTAAAAAATAAAATAGGAACCGAACCCGAATAGACCGATTATTTCGGTTCGGTCTATTCGGTCCACTTGATTTGATTTGATGAAGAGGAGTTGGCGGCAATACTTGTAATGGGTGCGACTGGCGGACCACCGTGGTGGATATGCATTTTGAGAGAATAGCTGACTTCGACAGTTTGAGGACTGGTCGGACTAGCTGCTTCATTGGGACTTACCGTGGACACTGTGTGTCCATTATGAGGGTGGGCCCGATCCGAGACTAGCAAGTGCGGTGCCAAGCCTGCAGGAGGATAGTGTTTCAGTGTAAGGGGGACTGGTGTTGACCTTTGCTCCCTGATTTGCTTTGGCCC
>OAMR01000432.1:776912-793042 GCA_900205405.1 Echinochloa crus-galli | reverse complement strand
AGTTTTATTATTTTTCTAAAATCATGACCTACGCGTTAGAATAGTGTTTGGTGTTGTTTGGCTCTTCCTTGGTTCTCGTTTGGAGTTTATTTGCTAGTAGTCTCGGTAATTGAATTACGGATCGGTATTTAGGAGGACCGGAGACTCACGTCGGGACTGAGGAGGAGGAGTTCGTTGAGTACTACGACGAGGAGGAGTCACCAGGTTCACGCCCATCCATTCTCTGAACGCCTATTAGACATGCTCATAGAAATGCTATGCTTTATTTACTCGCATGAACTGCCTGAGATGATAAACCGTGCATAGCCTGTTTAATTACCTTTTTCCTTGTTGTCCTACTACTATATTTATATCTATGCCGATGAGAATGCTTTGCTTGCATGCGTGTGAGGAAAATGAATATTTTAAACTGTTTTCGGCGTGAGTGTGAAAACCGAGGAGTTGGAGGATTCGAAAACCCCTTTTTGTTGAAGTGAGCGCACCATAACCCAATCCTCGGATTGGGGGCTTGGGAAGTACACTTGGGTACTTCCTGCGGAGTGCCTGTTGCGGGCACAAGTTTGGTTTGACTTGTTGTTGAGGAGTTGGCGGCGATACCTGTAATGGGTGCGACTGGCGGACCACCGTGGTGGATATGCATTTTGAGAGAATAGCTGACTTCGACAGTTTGAGGACTGGTCGGACTAGCTGCTTCATTGGGACTTATCGTGCACTCTGTGTGTCCATTATGAGGGTGGGCCCGATCCGAGCCTAGCAAGTGTGGTGCCAAGCCTGCAGGAGGATAGTGTTTCAGTGTAAGGGGGACTGGTGTTGACCTTTGCTCCCTGATTTGCTTTGGCCCCCGACTGGCCCCGGGGGAGTGCTTCACAGTTCCGGGGTGACCTCTTGCGGGAGGATGCGCCCAAGCCTGGAAAAGCAGGATTCTGGGGGAGTGGCCCCGGGGGAGTGCTTCACGTTCAGTATTGTGTTTTTTTTTGGCTGATCCCCAGTTGGATGCACATCGTATAGATTCCAGGTGTACACACTCTGTAGAGTTAAAACTATACGTATAGCCGCGTCCTTGGTCATGGACAACCCCCTATGAACTGGTCATTTTGTTAGTATTTTGATAACTAAAACTTCTACCTCTCCCCTTTTTAAACTAAGGATCCGGCATGGCCGATGAGGTGGAAGGAGCGGGAGTTCTCCCATCAAATAGACGTTGGAGACGGGAGCCCGTTCTGTCAGGATTGCCCGCGGAGGAGTGAGTTGGTGTTAGAAACTGTTTCATAAACTTCTATTGTTGCCGCATAGGAAACCCCCGGCTATTCCTTGTCTATTTGTATACTAGAATAGTCAACCTTAAAGCTTGCACATCTATGGATGGAGACGTGGAACTGTTCCAATCCTTGGGAACTGTTCCAATCCTTGGGAACAGTTCAAGGTCTTGCAGGTTACGAGTTTGACTTCGACAATAACGCTGACGGATGGTACGACTGAGGTGCGGCGCTACGCTCGAGTGGTTGTCTGTGGAGGAGAAGAAAATGAAGCCCTGATGACTTAGCTACCGCTACAATGGCTTTCCTTTCTGTCGATTTAGCCCAAGTGGCTTGTACCCGTACTTCCTATGTTGGGCGATGTATTAATCTAAACATTGCATTGTTTTATTCGATGTATGGATGTGATAACTTCTGGAATGAGTTCTGTACGCGATAGCTGTTGATTCTGGGACTATCTGAATTACCCGAATTTTTATAGATATCCTTGTCACCTCTCAAAATTCTATGGTAGAAATTCAAATTCCCAACTAATTTCAAGTCTATGGATTTAAGGACTACTCAATTAAAGCAAGTAACTAACAAGTTTATGAAAAAAAGTTTGAAATAGTTTAAAACACAAAGGTGTAACATTCATAGCCTAAATCAAAATATGTAAATATATTGAATTTCGGGTTATTCGGTCTATTCGGGTTATAGACCATAGGAACCGAAACCGAACGCGAACTTTAAATTATAAAATTATCTCGACCGAACCCGAAACCCGAATAGGCCGACAATTCGGGTAATTTGGGTTCAGTTCGATTCGGTTTTCGGGTTTTGGGTTCAAAGTCCCCACCCCTGTAGCCAGCCTGGGCCGAACCCCCCCCCCCCTAAACTAACCAACCCAGCTGATGGTACAGGGAGTCGGATTTTCCTTTCGGTAAGAAAAATCCGGATCATTTCATCACCTCAGTCATCCTTTAACTAGAAAGGCAAATATTATATTTGCTGAATAACCGGATCAATGGTGATCTTTCCCAATCTGGCTCACCAACACAGTTCAATCTTGTAGATGTAACATAAGGATACAAAGAAATGTTGGAGATGCTGCTTTATTAAATGTGATGCCCGGGACAATTGGGACCAGGCCACATATCCCTTTGAACACGAAGCCTAGGTTTGCATTAGTCGCCCACACTCGACTATGTACCAGTCGACAGCGAGGCACATGTGGTCACTTCGTCAATTTCGATATGTGCCAGCCCAATCACTCAGAGGTGCTTATATGGGTAGAATTTGCGTGTGTGTATTCATATGGATAAGTGTGTAACATTTTTCGAAAAAAATGGCATGGTCATGTTGCAACCGGAATACGGGTTTCTCAATAAAACTTCCCCTACACATACTACCTTAAATTGTGGCCTTGCGAATTCACTTCCCCTCTGAAAGTGCATCTAGGCACTTAATTGTTTTGGTGATTTTGGATGACAACATGATTTGTAATTTAACTTGTTTGTTTAAGTATATGAGCAGGGTCTTATTCTTATGGATAATCATGAAACATACTTGTTGAAGAATAAGAGCTCATTGTTGGTACAAATGACATAAAAGCAAACAAGTGATGATATGGGATAACTTAATGGAAGCAATGGATGTCAATGTGGACTTAATGATGATGCAATACAAAGTGGATCTCAAGTGGCTAGATATGGTGAAAGAGTTAAGCTAGATGGGAGTGTCCAGGTACCAAGCAAAGAGAAGGGCAAGTTGGTCTTGTAGCCGAGGGACTTTGCTAGGGTGAAGACTAGCATCATGGTTTAATCTCTATGCACTAATCAAGCCTTACGAGTGAAGCTATGCAATGCGTCTAATTCTTTATTGATCATATATTGGAAGGGCTTAAGAATTGATCCATACACATGGAAATTCTAAGCCTAGCTCAAGATTGGATTTGCTCAAGCAAGAAAAGAATGTTGAAGCCCTCAAAGTGAGAATGATCATGTATGGCATCATCAAAGACTTAGAAGCTCAAGAGGAAGATTTATTTGCTATTTAATTTCTTGAGTATAGGAATGCCGTACTATCAAGAGGGATGCAACATTAGTTGATTGACAACACCAAAAAGTGCTCAATAGATCAACCCTTGTGAGATAGCCTTGAGAGTGTAGTGTTTGGGACTTAGTGGGCAGTCAGGACCCAAACCGGTCTGACCGGTTTGGGAAACCGGTCTGACCGGTTTCCAACGGCTATAACGGCTAGTTTGGGAGTTTGGGGTATTTATACCCCTTGGCCCTCTCCTTTGAGGGCTGCTGGTTCCCTTGCCTTCCTTGCACGCCTAGAGCCTTCCCAAGCACCAGCAAGCTCTCCCCAAACCTCTCTTTGTGAGAGTTGATTGATTCTATCAATATCTTTGGATTTGGGTTGAGAGAGATATTGTGTGTGAGCTAGAGAAAGCTTGATAGAGCTAATTGCAACAGCAAAGAGTGAATCCATAGCTTGAGCACTTGCGGTGAAGTCTAGCAACCATTGAAGCATTTGTTACTCTTGGAGGTGAAGCCTCCTAGACGGCTAGGCGTCGCCGGTGAGCTACCGTGTTTGTGGTAAGCCGCGGATCGTTTGTATAGGCCGGCCTTGCCTCCTTCGTGGAAAAGGGCCACAAGCTAGTGGAACCGAGGAAAGTGGCTTGGAGTGGATAAGCCCGCCTTTCGTAGGCCCTCAACGGAGAGTAGGATTCACCTTGTCTTTGTGACGGCCTTTGTGGCATTGGTGAATCCGAACTTCGGGAAACAAATCATCGTGTCTCTCTATTGGTTTGCCTCACAAGTTCAATTCTAGCATTTATATTTGCTTCCGCTTCGATCTACTTGGTTGTGCTCTACTTGTGTGCAGGGACTTTGTGAACCTGCTAGAAATCACCTACAGGAGCTGCAAAACAAGTTTGGTTTGTGCTAGAACTCGTAGAGGGGGTCATATACATATTTGTGTGTTTCTGCAGGAAACCGGTCTGACCGGTTTGGTAAACCGGTCTGACCGCTTTTGTACTGTGTTGAGTTCCTGACCCCAAACCGGTCTGACCGGTTTGGGAAACCGGTCTGACCGGTTTCCAACGGCTATAACGGCTAGTTTGGGAGTTTGGGGTATTTATACCCCTTGGCCCTCTCCTTTGAGGGCTGCTGGTTCCCTTGCCTTCCTTGCACGCCTAGAGCCTTCCCAAGCACCAGCAAGCTCTCCCCAAACCTCTCTTTGTGAGAGTTGATTGATTTGTTCATATCCTTGGATTTGGGTTGAGAGAGATCTTGTGAGTGAGCTAGAGAAAGCTTGCTAGAGCTAATTGCAACAGCAAAGAGTGAATCCATAGCTTGAGCACTTGCGGTGAAGTCTAGCAACCATTGAAGCATTTGTTACTCTTGGAGGTGAAGCCTCCTAGACGGCTAGGCGTCGCCGGTGAGCTACCGTGTTTGTGGTAAGCCACGGATCGTTTGTATAGGCCGGCCTTGCCTCCTTCGTGGAAAAGGGCCACAAGCTAGTGGAACCGAGGAAAGTGGCTTGGAGTGGATAAGCCCGCCTTTCGTAGGCCCTCAACGGAGAGTAGGATTCACCTTGTCTTTGTGACGGCCTTTGTGGCATTGGTGAATCCGAACTTCGGGAAACAAATCCTTGTCTCTCTCATTTGGTTTGCCTCACAAGTTCAATTCTAGCATTTATATTTGCTTCCGCTTCGATCTACTTGGTTGTGCTCTACTTGTGTGCAGGGACTTTGTGAACCTGCTAGAAATCACCTACAGGAGCTGCAAAACAAGTTTGGTTTGTGCTAGAACTCGTAGAGGGGGTCATATACATATTTGTGTGTTTCTGCAGGAAACCGGTCTGACCGGTTTGGTAAACCGGTCTGACCGCTTTTGTACTGTGTTGAGTTCCTGACCCCAAACCGGTCTGACCGGTTTGGGAAACCGGTCTGACCGGTTTGGGAAACCGGTCTGACCGGTTTGGGAAACCGGTCTGACCGGTTTGGGAAACCGGTCTGACCGGTTTGGGAAACCGGTCTGACCGGTTTGGGAAACCGGTCTGACCGGTTTGGGAAACCGGTCTGACCGGTTTGGGAAACCGGTCTGACCGGTTTGGGAAACCGGTCTGACCGGTTTGGGAAACCGGTCTGACCGGTTTGGGAAACCGGTCTGACCGGTTTGGGAAACCGGTCTGACCGGTTTCCAACGGCTATAACGGCTAGTTTGGGAGTTTGGGGTATTTATACCCCTTGGCCCTCTCCTTTGAGGGCTGCTGGTTCCCTTGCCTTCCTTGCACGCCTAGAGCCTTCCCAAGCACCAGCAAGCTCTCCCCAAACCTCTCTTTGTGAGAGTTGATTGATTTGTTCATATCCTTGGATTTGGGTTGAGAGAGATCTTGTGAGTGAGCTAGAGAAAGCTTGCTAGAGCTAATTGCAACAGCAAAGAGTGAATCCATAGCTTGAGCACTTGCGGTGAAGTCTAGCAACCATTGAAGCATTTGTTACTCTTGGAGGTGAAGCCTCCTAGACGGCTAGGCGTCGCCGGTGAGCTACCGTGTTTGTGGTAAGCCGCGGATCGTTTGTATAGGCCGGCCTTGCCTCCTTCGTGGAAAAGGGCCACAAGCTAGTGGAACCGAGGAAAGTGGCTTGGAGTGGATAAGCCCGCCTTTCGTAGGCCCTCAACGGAGAGTAGGATTCACCTTGTCTTTGTGACGGCCTTTGTGGCATTGGTGAATCCGAACTTCGGGAAACAAATCCTTGTCTCTCTCATTTGGTTTGCCTCACAAGTTCAATTCTAGCATTTATATTTGCTTCCGCTTCGATCTACTTGGTTGTGCTCTACTTGTGTGCAGGGACTTTGTGAACCTGCTAGAAATCACCTACAGGAGCTGCAAAACAAGTTTGGTTTGTGCTAGAACTCGTAGAGGGGGTCATATACATATTTGTGTGTTTCTGCAGGAAACCGGTCTGACCGGTTTGGTAAACCGGTCTGACCGCTTTTGTACTGTGTTGAGTTCCTGACCCCAAACCGGTCTGACCGGTTTGGGAAATAGCCGTTGGATGCCCGTCGCGTGCCCTAGCCATCCGCGCTCGCCCCGCGCCCTGCTAACCCTAGCCGCCCGCCTATATAAGCCGTCCCCCGGCACTCCTCCCCCGACCAAGCCGCCGCACCAAGCCACGGCTTCCACATTCACTCTCGCCACCGTCGAGGGGGAAGAAGAAGATGAGTCGAGGAGAGGAGCCGAGGAGGAGGAAGACCCGAGGAGTCGCCGTCGTCCGCGCGTCGCCTTAGAGCCGCCGCGGAAGAAGGAGCGTCAACGCCGTTACGCAAGGAGGAGAAGGATCCATCGTCCCTGAGCACCGCGAGCCCGACGCCGGCCGCCGTTCCGCGAGCCTCCGCAGAGCTGCCGCGATCGACTACACCGCCGCCATCGGTGAGTCGCCGCCGCCGGCCCTCTATTTTTCCCCTGTTCCGGCCATCATGCCGTGAGTCATCCGCGCCGTCGCGCAATCTCTGTGTGCTGGCCTTCGCGCCGTGCTTCTCCTGCAGGTCCTCTTCGCCGCTATCCCGTTCCCGCAACACGCCGTCGCCGCTCGCCGTCCCATGGCCGTCATGGCCGCCGCGCACCGGGATGCCCGGCCCGCGCGAGCTCTGTCGTGGCCGCGACGCGCGCAAGCTGCTGGCATGCCGTGCGAGCGCGCGAGCCAAGCCCAAGCTGAGGCCAGCCTTGTGGTCGTGTGCCGCTGTTGCCGCTCCGCCGCCGTGGGCCAAGCCCCGCCGCCGTCGAAGCACCGCCCCGCCGGCCAATCTCCGTCTCTTCCTTCCGCCTTGTTTGCGCGAACGCAAGCCGTCCCTTTTTCCTCTTCGCGAAACCCATCCTGGCCTCGCCGTCGCTAGCGCCGCCGCGGCACCGGTGCGCGGTCACCGCCCCGCGACCGCGCGGCGTCGCGCGCCGAGCGCGCGTGCGGCAATCCGCACCGAGGGCCACACCAAGCCGACCCCGCGTAGCCGCAGAAGATCCCGCTCAGCCACACCCCGATCCCGTAGACCCGGCTCCGGTGGACCACACACACGGCGCACGGTGGACCAAGACCACCGAAGCCACAGCTGCTGCAGCCCCTTCACCCAGCCTTCGTGGGCCGCTTTCGGCTCTTGCCAATGGCCAGCCCAGCGCCCCTTTTCTTTTTCTTTTCCTGAGCTGCTGACCACCGGGCCCCACCTGCCATAGACCGCTTGAGACCGACATGTGGGCCCGCTGACCCCGCTGACCCTTGACCGTTGACTGGTCAACGTTGACCGAGTCAACGCTGGCGTCATCAGGGCCCACGATGACGTCAGCATACCCGACCCACTGATGACGTCAACATGANGACCGCGCGGCGTCGCTCGCCGAGCGCGCGTGTGGCAAGCCGCACCGAGGGTCACACCACTGCGCCACACAGCAGCCGCAGACGATCACGCCGCCGCCACACCCAAGTCAACCGCGCCTTAAACCAGCCAGGCCAAAGACCAGCCCTTCTTGTGCCGTGGCCCAGCGCTTGTTGGGCCGAGCCGGCCACTATCGGCCCATGAACAGCCTAGCATCCCCTTTCCCTTTTCTTTTTCTTTTAACCTGCTGACCGCCTGGCCCCACCTGTCACTGACCGGCTTTGACCGACATGTGGGTGCGCTGACCCCACTGACCCTTGATCGGTGACTAGTCAACGTTCACCACGTCAACACTGACGTCATCCGGGCCCACGATGACGTCAGCATACCCGACCCCACTGATGACGTCAGCGTGACGTCGTGCTGACATCAGCTGTGATGACGTGGCGCCACCAGAGGCTGCCATGTGTCCATGTCTGTTATTTTAATTTCTGGAATTAATTAATTAATTTTAGAAAATGATTTAAACTTCAAAAATTAATAATAAATTAACCGTAGCTCAGAAAAATATGAAACCAGTTTCATTATTTTTCTAAAATCATGACCTACGCGTTAGAGTAGAGTTTGGTGTTGTTTGGCTCTTCCTTGGCTCTTGTTTGGAGTTTATTTGCCCGTAGTCTCGGTAATTAAATTGCGGATCAATATTTACGAGGATCGGAGACTCACGTCGGGACTGAGGAGGAGGAGTTCGACGAGTACTACTATGAGGAGGAGTCACCAGGTTCACGCCCATCCATTCTTTGAATGCCTATTAGACATGCTCGTAGAATGCTATGCTTTATTTATTCGCATGAACTGCATGAGATGATAAACCATGCATAGCCTGTTTATTTACTAATTCCTTGCCGTCCTACTACTATACTTGATACATGCTATTGAGAATGCTTCGCGTGCATGCGCGTGAGGAAAAATGGATGATTTGAGCTGTTTTGGTGTGCGTGTGAAAACTGAAGGAGTCGGAGGATTTGAAAACCCTTTTGTTGAAGTGAGCGCACCATAACCCAATCCTCAGATTGGGGGCTTGTGAGGTACACACTTGGGTACTTCCTACGGAGTGTCTGTTGCGGGCACAAGTTTGATTTGATTTGATGAAGAGGAGTTGGCGGCAATACTTGTAATGGGTGCGACTGGCGGACCACCGTGGTGGATATGCATTTTGAGAGAATAGCTGACTTCGACAGTTTGAGGACTGGTCGGACTAGCTGCTTCATTGGGACTTACCGTGGACACTGTGTGTCCATTATGAGGGTGGGCCCGATCCGAGACTAGCAAGTGCGGTGCCAAGCCTGCAGGAGGATAGAGTATCAATGTAAGGGGGACTGGTGTTGACCTTTGCTCCCTGATTTGCTTTGGCCCCCCGACTGGCCCCGGGGGAGTGCTTCACAGTTCCGGGGTGACCTCTGCTCATCACCAAGTTTGGTTTGTGCTAGAACTTGTAGATGGGGTTAATTTACATAGTTGGTTTTCTCTGTGGAAAACCGGTCTGACCGCTTTTGCAAAGCGGTCTGACCGGTTTTGGAAACCGGTCTGACCGGTTTCTGTTGTACTGATTGTGTGAAAAAGTTTGTAATTTGCAGATTCACCTATTCACCCCCCTCTAGGTGACATCAAGGTCCTTTCAATTGGTATCAGAGCTTGGCCTCACATCCAAGCTTAACCGCCGTGAGGAAAGATGTCGACCACTTGTGAGGTAACCTATGAGCCACTAGCTAGTGACGGCTCAAATTATTCAACTTGGTCTTATCATGTGCTTAATGATCTTAGGGCCATGAGTCCTATTCTTGAGCGGGTTGTAGTTGAAGGCATTGATCGTCCTAGTGTTGATTGGATCGTGTCCAATCCAACCGAAGATGAGATGAATTGCTTTCAACTCAACTCTCGTATCGCTAACTTCTTATTTGATGTTGTGAGCAATGAAGTTAGAGAAATGATCCTAGAAGATGAAGCAACTCTATTCGATGCCCATCTTATATGGGCTCGAATGAAGAAGTTATATGCCAACATCAAAGGCGACAACCAAGTGCAAACAAGAGCCACGTCTCATGAGGGACTCGACACCAGCGCTGCCACCACTTGCACTGAATCTCATGTGGCATCCACAAGAAAGCAAGAAGGCCAAATTGAAGAAGTTGCCTGCTCACTGCCAAAACCGGTCCAACCGGTTTCCAAAACCGGTCTGACCGGTTTGGGCAGAAGAGCTGCAACTTGCCACAAGAAGGGCGGCCGACGTCGTGCAAGCAAAATCACAAGCACAAGAGCAATAGCTTCATCAAGTGATGAAGTGCTCAAGTGCCACACGGCAAAAGATGACAAGAAGGACGAGGATGTAAAAGATGCGACTATCCAAGCTCTCACAAAAGAGCTTGAGAAAGTCAAACTCATCAACCTCTCATTGGTTTGTAAGTATGATGCCGTGGTCGATCTCTAAACCCAATGTCATCTCGGTAACTATGTGCTTAAATTGATTAAGTCTTTGTCACTAGTGCCTTTTGTAGGATCAAGTATCTTGTGACACTTGATAGTGACTTAGACTACATTCTTGAGTATTGTTCCACATATGCCATATGGTGCTCCTAATCGCTCTCTAGTGGAGCAATATTGTGTCAAAATTGTAGGAAACCAATCTCCGATGCAAGAAACTCAAATGCAAGTGTTTGGCTGTGCAACACCGGATATTTCCGCCAAACTACCGGATATTTCCGTCGCATTTGACGGAAATTGTCATCTAGGTCGGAGATTTCCGCTGAAGCTGCTGAGTCTGGCAAAACCGGTCTGACCGGTTTGCCGAACCGGTCTGACCGGTTTGGCCTGAGACAGCACATGTGCTTCTTTCTCTATTCTTGTGTGAAATATATGTCATATGCATCACATGTTGTACATGCTACACATGTCGGGAAAAAGGACATCTTGGTAACGATTGTCCTAATGGTAAAACTCCTAGACCCGACCTTGTCCATTCCAATCATGTAAAGCTTGGAAAGACTCCAATTGCCTCTTGTGCTTCCAAGGTGATTAGTTCTCCAAAGAATGGCACAAGAGCTATTTGGGTCCCTAAGCATATTGGGACTAACATTGTCGGACCCAACATGAGTTGGGTACCAAAGCATGCTTGATGAGATTGTAGGGATCACGAGATGCATTGGAAGCTTGGTTTGAATGAAATGACTAATGATCAAATGGCAAGCCAAGAAAAGTTGCTTCCGCTCTATACTCTAAACCCAATGTCATCTCGGTAACTATGTGCTTAAATTGATTAAGTCTTTGTCACTAGTGCCTTTTGTAGGATCAAGTATCTTGTGACACCTGATAGTGACTTAGACTACATTCTTGAGTATTGTTCCACATATGCCATATGGTGCTCCTAATCGCTCTCTAGTGGAGCAATATTGTGTCAAATTTGTAGGAAACCAATCTCCGATGCAAGAAACTCAAAAGCGAGTGTTTGGTTGTGCAATACCGGATATTTCCACCAAACTACCAGATATTTCCGTCGCATTTGACGGAAATTGTCATCTAGGTCGGAGATTTCCGCTGAAGTTGCTGAGTCTGGAAAACAGGTCTGACCGGTTTGCCAAACGGGTCTGACCGGTTTGACCCATACACATGCAACTTCAGCACAATCAAAAGAAATGGAGACGCAAGTAATTTATTTCATAAACTTCTCACTTTTGGCATATGCGCATCACATTTACACTACGTGATAACCAAGTACATGTCTCATCTCAGGTTATCATGTTAGGTATTATACAACATATGTCATGAGATGCGTTTAATGGCTCTCTAGTAGAGCAAGATTGTCAATTTCAGGAAAGACAATGCAAGTTCCGACACTAGGGCCGGAAGATCCGACCACATGTTCCGAGCGGCTTGGTCTTGAATTTTGCAGGGCCGGATGATCCGTGGCGACCAGAAGATCCGACGCAAGGCCGGAAGATCCAAGGTAGAGAACTTCTATTGAAACCGGTCTGACCGGTTTCCCAAACCGGTCTGACCGGTTTCCCAAACCGGTCTGACCGGTTTGGCCCAGAACATTGCAACATTGGCAATCAAGTGTGAAATGAAGATTAAAGTGATTTATCTCATAAATTTCTCACTCTTGGCATATGTACATCAACTTATATCTATGGTAGTAAGTTTTCGTGGCACATTTCAATATGAGCAATTTATTTTGTGCCGTTGACCAAATGTTGACTTAATCCTCCCAAGTCCTTAACAAGACAATGTGCATGTCTCATGTGGTCCTAGCATGATGCACATATTGAGGGGGAGATTACTTCAACATTTGTGTCCTTGAGACTAACATTTCTCTTAGTGAATTTGTAGTCTCGAGAGAATATTTTCTCTCAATTGGAGTTGCCAACTCGAATCTATGATCCAAAGCGGTAAAGTTATATCATCTCATACCTTGGATCCCGTGTTTTAGTGTATGTTTTGTAACTCACCACATATAGTCTAAATTCCTTATTTGATCTTCGTAATTCAACTCTTATGCATGTGAGCCTCTCATACACATCTCATCACACGTGCACTAGAGAAAAGGAATTTGGTCTATATTGTGAGGTTTTATAATTAATGACTATTTGCCATCCACATACAAAGGTCATTGGTTATGAAACTAGTTGTTGTGCAATTTAATATATTGTATCTCTTTTGTCCAAGAATCGGCATATATCATGAAAAAGGGGATATAAATGAAATTTAATTATATTGCACAACATTCTTGACTAGAGGCAAAGGTATGTTTTCTTTGACTAAGTATTTACCTTGTGCATCTAGGCCTTTTGTCATGCTAGTGTGTGCATTTGCATGCAAGTATATTGAGTTTTGTGCACCAATTAGATATTTGGTTGACACCTTCTTAACAATTGACTTTGTGTTAATCTTGTTTATGTGAGGTATGAGCCAAATATACTAACATGGTCTATAGCCCAATACAAGTGCATGTACTTGTGTGAAATAGGATAGCTTTTGAAAAATCCAACTAGCATGATAGGTTGTGTTTTTGAAAATATTTGGATTTTGGTCTTTTGACCTTTGTCGATCTATTTGTGACTATAGTTAACTTGCTTGATTGGTGGCTAGTCACAAATATGAGACTTCTCAAGTCCATAAAATCTTTATCTATCTCATCCATCTTTTCCCACATCTTTCGGAAGAAACGAAAGAAAATGGTTTTAATGGAAATCTCTCTTGATCTATGGACAATCTTGAGATTTGGACACCATGATCATCATATAAAATCTCAAGACAAGTAAGCAAGCTTTGGGAACAAGATCATCTTTTTGTGGCTTTTCCCTGCTGACCGGGGGAAACCGGTCTGACCGGTTTGGCCCAGTCAGCAGGGTCCACCTGTTAAACAGGCCGCCCGTGATTCTCTCTCCCTCCCATATCCATTCATCCCCTTCCCTCTCTCTCTCCTGTTCTTCACCGCAAGGAGGCGCCCCCATGGCGATTTGAAGATTCAACCAAGGAAAAGGCGTTCCCTCATTGGCATTGTGATGCCTCAAGGCTGCTGATTGGATTCCCCACAAGTTTTGGATTCAAATCCTCTTTCTACCTCGAGTTCTTGGCTCTCAAGGTATTCAAATCTTCCCATCGCCCGATCTACTCATTGGATGAATATCTTGCGAAACTCTTTGGTAGAACATCTTCTGGCATGTCTAGGAACCTATCCCTAAGAGATGGATTGTTTTGGATGGCTACATTTTGCGGACCGACGATTTGTGCTTTCACTGCACAAACCGGTCTGACCGGTTTGGCAAACCGGTCTGACCGGTTTGAGCAGAGGCAGCCCAAGTCCCTGTTTTGCACCGTGTTTGCTCACATATGGACTGGGATATCAATCTTATCAATTTCATATCAATTCTTGATCATTCTCTGTCTAGATTGGTCGCCAACTCGTTTTGGCTCAGCGCAGGCAAAACCGGTCTGACCGGTTTGGCAAACCGGTCTGACCGGTTTGGCTCTGAGCTGACCCAAAACTTGTTGCATGCTCTCAATTAGATCAAATCTTTATCAATCTTGTTCCTGGGTATTTATTCCACGTGTTCCATCTTTGTTGAACCCAGGAAGGACAGAGAAGATGCCTAGGGGACCTCATGCCGATCGGATCAAAAAGGGGCGTCATGACCCTTCTATTGGCAGCAGCTCGCAAGCGGCCAGCGGAAGAAATTTGAGGCCTAGGAGGCCAAAGAGGGCAGCTGAGCAGGAGATAGAAGAAGTGGATGAAGTGGGCAACACCACTTCAAGTGATGATGTAGAGGATGAGCAGTATAGGGTGGAGCCACACGTGGATGTTGATGATGATGAGGAAGAAATGGCAGCGGGAAATGATGAAGAAGAAGAAGGAGAAGATGATGATTCACCTGAGGCAGATGCCCCTCTCCCTCTTGAGATTTGCAGACCCACTGGCCCAGCTAGCAGAAGAGTGACAGATTATCTTGCTAGTGGGATGACAGATGTTGTCAGGCGGTTGAGGAGGACTAGTCCACTGGATGTGGATAGGACAGCCACTGACTATAGGTTTTGGACTCTTTTTCAGCAGGACTTTTATGCCACAGCTATTTTGAAGAAGACCAAGATCACATCTGATGCTCAGTATATAGACTGGGAGTACATGAGCAAGCAAGACAACCCAGTGTTCAATGAGATTATTAGAGTATGTTCTGAAAAGAGGGTGAAAAATCTCATGGGCTTCAGGCACAGCTGGAACAAGGAAGTTATTGCTCAGTTCTATGCTACTGTGTTCTTTGGATACACGAGGAGGGTGGTAGGCAGGAGAGGGCTATGCATTGGATGACGAGGGACAACGCTATCATATCACTTATTCTGATTTTGCCTCTCTCTTTAGAGCTGCACATGAGAGTGATGACACCGTGAGGATACATGATCGGGGTGTTATGGAACCATCAGAGTTGAAGTTCATGTATCCCAGGGATCAGCGTGGCAGTTGGGGGAAAGTGAGTGGTCTCTACACCTACTATGGGACTCTCTACAGATTGCTCAGAAAGACACTCACTCCTAGAGATGGCAACACCTCAGATATTTCGCTCTACATGAGAAACTTGATGTACTACCTGAGGATTGGAGAGGAGACACCTCCATTTAGTGTTGCCGATTTTATGTGGCAAGAGATCAAGACCATTTCTGAGAGTCCTCAGAAGATTTGTGCCTACAGCCCGTACATCATGCTTATGATTGAGAGGGTCACAAACTTGAAGATTCAGAAGGATACTCAACACAAGCCCTTGCGTCCTCCGTTCCTCACAAGTTCCGGATGCCTTCTCCCCAGGATGAGCCTCCACAGCAGCCAGATCCTCAGCAGCAGCAGCACACAGCAGGGAGGCGACCAGACTCAGCAGCAGCACAGTCAGCTGCAGCCGGGGCAAACCGGTCTGACCGGTTCCCCAAACCGGTCTGACCGGTTTGGGCCTGGCAGCAGCTCATATCCTGAGCGACGGACTTCTCCCATTCGGAAGTTTATCTCCATGTTCACAGGCATTTGCAAAGGTCAGAGGGATGTTGAAGTGAACATTAGGCAGCAGAGGATTGAGAGCAAGAAGACTAGGGATGCGGTGAAGAGATTACATGCCAAGATGAGTCCAGATGATCCACCATCACCTATCTCACCACCTCTCGAGCTACCTGAGATACCCCCGCTTAGAGACATCATGACCGATCACATGAATGCGGGCTACTTTGAGGAGTATGGTGACATATTTGGATATGGACACGTTGGATCGAGCTCACAGCCTCCACCACCCCCTCCACAGTCAGTTGGTGCTCCAGGGACCATGCCATACATGCCTACTTCAGAGGGTGACTTGTTTGGTTCCTCGTTCGGGTTTGCACCTTCAGGACCCACCTATGCAGCTCCTAGCATTCCGTCTTCGTCATATGCATATGGTGGCACCGGATCTTCTATGGCAGGACTTCAGTTTTCAAGTGCTCCATCTCCTACTCCTGGAGACTTTGCTTCACAGGCAGCTGCTTCCATCTTCGGACCCACTTCTGCTCCTAGTCATGGTATGCTTTGATCTTTCACATCTTCCTCCATGTCTAGTACATCGCTCTAGATCTGTCACATATATTCTTCAATTGAGTGAAGGTTTTCATTGGACTACTCTTCGTCAGATGATCATAGCCCTACCTTCTAGTGGCGGAGACGTTTGGAGACATGATGGGAGTTCGACTACAAGCTTCTCCAGGCCCTTTATGGATGATTGATGACAAAGGGGGGAGAAGAATGGATTAAAGCCTAGTTTCTAGTCTTGTGTCGTTTATGAATTTGGATGTAATAAAAAGTTGTCAAGTCCAATCTTTGATCAAAGACAGTAAAAATGTATCACTACATTTCTTGGATTGCATTCATAATTTATGCCTTGACAACTCACCATAATATAGCTTAAATTCCTTGAATTGATCATTTTTTGTTCAAATTAGTGCATGTGTGACAAGG
>OAMR01000432.1:754389-770832 GCA_900205405.1 Echinochloa crus-galli | reverse complement strand
TCTGGATACTCCGGATCAACTTTTGCTGGAAATATGACTAAGTCAGAACCAAATATTTGTGTGTTTCTGCAGGAAACCGGTTAGACCGGTTTGGGAAACCGGTCTGACCGGTTTGGCCCCTGACAGCCCTAACGGCTAGTTTTTTTTGAAAACCGGTCAGACCGGGGTCTGACCGGTTTCCAACGGCTATAACGGCTAGTTTGGGAGTTTGGGGTATTTATATCCCTTGGCCCTCTCCTTTGAGTGCTGCTGGTTCACTTGCCTTTCTTGCACGCCTAGAGCCATCTCAAGCACCAGCAAGCTCTCCCCAAACCTCTCTTTGTGAGAGTTGACTTTGGGTATGGACACGTTGGGAACTCGTAGAGGGGGTCATATACATATTTGTGTGGTTCTGCAGGAAACCGGTCTGACCGGTTTGGTAAACCGTCTGACCGCTTTTGTTACTGTGTTGAGTTCCTGACCCCAAACCGGTCTGACCGGTTTGGGAAACCGGTCTGACCGCTTTTGTACTGAGTTGAGTTCCTGACCCCAAACCGGTCTGACCGGTTTGGGAAACCGGTCTGACCGCTTTTGTACTGAGTTGAGTTCCTGACCCCAAACCGGTCTGACCGGTTTGGGAAACCGGTCTGAACTGTGTTGAGTTTCTGACCTTAAACCGGTCTAACCGGTTTTGGTACTGACAGTGTGAAAAAGTTTTGTTAATTGCAGATTCACCTATTCACCCCCCCTCTAGGTGACATCAAGGTCCTTTCACCCTCACTCCCACCTCATATGTAAACCAAACAAAACCCTAAATTTGAACTCAAGAGGGACCACCAGGATTACTTTACTATCATTCTTTTGAATTCAGGACATAACACTACAAGTTAATGCCGAATTTCCATAGCCATTGTTATGCCCTTATACAGGAATTGTCTGTGAACAAGCCATTATTGGATAGGAGCGCTAGTTCCATAGAGTGATACATATAATATTAATGCTCAAGCCTCAGTAGAGTGCCAATGCAAATACCCTACTGGTCTTCGATCTGCTTTTTGGGTGACAGGGCCTCAATAGCACTGCCCAGAGGCCATGCAGCTCCGACGTAGTATTCGCCATGCTTCACCTTGGACACCAATGTGATCCTCTTCCTTGGATGCACACCTACAGCAGTGCACACAGACCTTATCATATATAGGTACTCATGAAGACTGTCCCATGTAGACTGCACTTCTAAGATTCAAAAAATCCCAAAAAGGAGTGTTCTCCTACCATTTGAACCACTTACAAGTTCATGTTACCATTAATGCGCTGAAAATGAGACGTCAAATAATACCTTTTTAGTCTATTTGTATCGTTAACTAGCACATCCCTCTTGAAAACGGGGTGCTGGACACAAAAAAGGATAAACCAACCAGCTAGAATTAATGCAAATCCTTCAATTAATAAGGGGTACAGGATGATTCCAACTTTCGACGTTGGCAATCACTGATTTTTCCTATGGGGCCATGGCCTTATTGAATACCTCGAAGGCACTATTTTTTCACCATCCCCTACCTTAGTACTCTCCAATACTTTATGGTCATTTGCCGCTTCCACTAATTTATCTGAGAATATGTAGAAGTGTAATCTTCATGGGAAGGAGGGAGTATTGTTTAAGGACACTAGCAGAATTTCTCCCTATGCAAAGTAATTGAAAATAAAGAGAACCTATCGATCGGTGCTACTTACCGAATCCATTAACGAGCAAAGTGTACTGGTATGTTAGATCCATGCATGTGTATGGCAAATCGGCATCAGGAACATTTGAGTACGCAGCTTTTGCTTCCTTGACGCTCAATCGGCAAGCCTTCTCTGCAGCCGCTTTGAACATGGCAGGAGTGACCACTGCACTTGGAACTTTGCTGTCTATGAACCCAACCTTTGGAAGGGAAGACGAAGCTGCTCATGACTTGCACTCGTTCAAATTTAAGGTACCAATAGGTTTTAAGAGTTTGTTAATTACTACCTGTGCGGCAAGGTAGTAGAAGGAGGATGCGGCGTAGAGGTTGTTCTGGCCAGCGCCGCCGCCGCCGTTCCACACGCCATCAAATGTGCAGTTCTTTGCATTGCACGGTGCATTCAGCTTCAATGCCTTGGCTATTTCTAGCCTGCACTTGCCATAAACTGCCCCTCCTGGTGCAGCAATCGCATCGTACTGCTCCCCATGATAGGTGTACTTACCTTCACGTACAAAATCAACAAAAAGAGAAAGCTAGCTTTTTATGCGAGAATAACACAAAGAAAGTTCATTATGGCCACTAATATATGTTCTTGAAAACAAAAGGTACGTTGTTCGCCTCTATATGCAACTGGATCGTCAACATGCATGCATGCTTACCGCTAAACCCACGGAGAATACAGAAACTTGTTGGCCCATTCCTCGCCTTCAGAATCTGTACGCGTGATGCAACAGCACCGTAGCGCAGGTAACTGCAAGGAGAATTTATTAAGGTCATGGCTGACCACTTGTTCAACTATTTTGAAACATGCATACACTCTTCTTAATTATTTCTTCCTTAGTCAATAAAATAGATCAAACCTGTGAACATAAATGTTGTAATCTTTTCCGTTGAGATACTCTTTTGTAACGTAGGGGGACTTTCCTTTAGGTACTGCTGGAGCGTTTGCAGCGGCATTTGCAGAGATAGCGTAGGACATTTGCACCGACGCACCTCCCAAATCAATTACACCTACTGTCTGAGAGTAGTCTCTTCCTAGTTTATCCAACAGATAGTTCACAGCAACCTGCATCCCACGGCATGTGCATTAACTTTGAAATACAGAGAGTGCGTGCATGATACAAGATAAAAAGTAATTAAGCAGCTTTAGAAGAGAATTGTGTTGTTGTGTGGATGTTAACTCATACCCATAGGTAAGATCCTTCTTGTGTTCCTGTGATAACATTGATCCATTTGGGGTTATACTGAAAATCGCTCTTCGTGTGGACAAGATCTCTGACCTGCATTAGATAGTGGTGTTTTTTAGTTCTTTTATACTACTACGTATGATATATACATGCATGCATGATTCTGTACGTGCTGCACAGAACTGGAGGGTAAACCAAAAAAAATATAAAAAAACAACCGCTTGAAGAATTTTCTCTGCTTGTTCATCTCCGATAAGTCTCAGTCCAGCGGTTGCCTGCAAGTGTGATTGGTAAGGTACGAAGAAGAGCATTAATCTTGTGTTCTTATATCATACATTCATACGTGTTCACATATACGTACTCCTAGCTTAAGAGGGGTTTTTTTCGTAAGCCACGAAGGGACAACGGTCTGGGCCTTGAAAAGAAGAGGCCGCAAGGATTTTGCAGCCTCTTGGGGTTCTCCAGCAAAAGAGCTCAGCCCGGGCTTCACCTGCACCAACAAGCATATATTGTGTGGACAATCAAAATGACCTATATTTATGACATTTATAAACAACTTATTTACATATATGCATATATATTATCAAATGCAATCGTGTAGTTAATCGTACGCTGTCGAAGACTTGGATCTCGCCGTATATCGGGACGAGCTCCATCCTCTTGCTGAACCTGAAGATGTGCACCCGGCTGCCGGTGCTGCCCGCGTCGAAGATGACGGCGTACCTCCCCGACCCCGGCCACCTCTCCAACCCAGCCGGCGGTGCTCTCGCTGCGGCGGCGCCATCGTCAACAATGCCGGCCTTCTGGCCGAGCAAGGAAGCAGCTTGGGCATGGACCACACTGGGGTACGAGGAGACAAGCTGCAGGAGGAGAATTAGCACCGCCGCCATGACACCGGCAACCTTAGCCATTGTTGCTAGCTCTGGCTCTGAGCTTCCTGCCTTATGCAACGTGCAGGGGTTAGTGTGCTTTTAAAGAGTGGAGCAGGATCGGAGGGGGGGTTTTTTTTTACACGAGCACACCTCTGTATGGTTCACATTGCAAATCAAGGACGGAATATGTATAACACACCAAATTTCAAAAGAGTTGAGGTGCTAGCGGTGGACAATGTTACGGACATATAGACTCAAGCACGCACAACGGAGTGAAGCTCTTTGTACGTATGCATATATCATAGGCATCGGAATTTGAACACTGTTTGGTAGAATCATATACACCTCACACTGCTAAGTACGACCACGCTTTCGATCAAAATGGATCCACAAACGAGGATATGATAAGCATTATGTCGTTTGACAGAAATGAAGTAATAAGATGGTGTTCTATATGAGGTATTAAGATGTACCATGATTTATTTTGAGGTAGATATTAAGCTTTTTTGAACTATTCTAGCCATATGTGGAGTGAGCAAACAACATGAGGCATAGTATTACATTTTGTATATATATTAAAACGATAAACACTAAGCTTTTTTGAACTATTCTGTGTCCAGAAATGAGGCATAGTATTACATTGTGTCCAGAATCTTTTTTCCGTATATTCTGTACACAAATAGACTCAAAGAGTCCTCATTAAGCTCAATTCAATAGCATGTGTGTTGCCCTGCACACCATATATTCACCAGAAGATATTATAATATAAAATAAAAATGCACCTAACAATTACTGTTTGGCAACAGTGGGCATCTCTAAGAGCCTATCTAAAATATACTCTCTAAATCATCATTTAAAGAGTCATTTGAGTAAAATTTATTTTCTATATCTTTATACATTCCAATAGCTTTTCTATGTCTTAGACTCACGGGCCAGCGTGTAGGCGGCAGGGAGAAAAAAGCGGATCCCTCCGCGTCGCACCCGCGCAGGCGACTCGGAGGGCCGAGCCGTTAGGACCCAAACCGGTCTAACCGGTTTGGGAAACCGGTCTGACCGGTTTGGCCCCTGACAGCCCTAACGTCTAGTTTTCTTTGAAAACCGGTCTGACCGGTTTTGGAAACCGGTCTGACCGGTTTCCAACGGCTATAACGGCTAGTTTGGGAGTCTGGGGTATTTATACCCCTTGGCCCTCTCCTTTGAGTGCTGCTGGTTCCCTTGCCTTTCTTGCACGCCTAGAGCCATCTCAAGCACCAGCAAGCTCTCCCCAAACCTCTCTTTGCTAGCGTCCATCGCCCCTCGAGTGAAGCGGATCTCACTCGCCCCTCCGACGCGACCACTCCTACGCCAACAGTTCCGACGGCGCCACTGCGGATCCCATGGGGGCGACACCACTGCGGCTTCGGCTCCGGATTCGGCCCCCTGGCTTCGTGTTAGAAGGACTAGTGCCGGACTTTGCAGCTACATATGGTGATGACATTTTCAATTTCGCCATTTCTTTTCATATAGACCAAGAGACATGAGTCACCTTGGCTTCGTTCACGGATTCTCTTACTCGAAGACGGATTTCATCTGCAATTTATTCCTGATGGATTATGCACGGGTATCCAGCGGATACTTTGCAGCATGGTATCTCAGGTTCCAAATTCAGATGATCTGCCGGATTTGAAGTTCGTGGCCGTTTAAAGTGGGTCAGGGCTGGTCTATATGGAAGCATTGGCCGGGTAAGAAGGGGAAGCGACACGATGTGACTTGCTGCTAATTCATCGGTTCCGGGAAGAAATTCTTAGGTCTGACCTTAATTGGTTGAACCTGGCAGTGATCTTGTTGAAGGCATTGTTTGAATTAAGATGAATTACTCCCTCGTGAAAATATTTGATCTGGCCTTAATTGGTTAGGTCATTACAATGTCGGCATGTGCGCGTGTCGTTTCCTCGTTGGAGGCGTTGTATAGGGAGCCTACTCCATAGTCCAAGAGTTGCTTTGGTTTGTGATGCAGACGAAGATGAAGACGCTTGTGGTAGTTTGCTACGTCATGGTGCTCTCTTTTTTGTTTTTTTTTATTGGTTGTGTGCATCTTAGTTATGCAGAGGCCGGGTTGGATCTTATATAATTGTATCATCTCGATGTAATTGTATAAGATCAATAAAGCTTCCCTTTTCCAAAAAAAAGCTTTTCTATGTCTTGTGCGCAGTCTAGAGAGTCATCTCGCTCACCATCTTTGGCTAGCGAGAAATTCGGAATAGAGAATATCTATATTTATTTGGATATCTAATTGAATAGACTGATGGAGGGTGTTTTTTCACCAAAATCTCTATTTCTATAAGTTAGAAAAGATATAAAAAGTCTCTTAAAGATGCTCTATATGACAGTGTTGGAGGTGACACATTTCGGTTTCCCCCTCTCTGTACGATATTATTCCAAACTATATCCATCAAAGAATAAAGCAATACAGCAGTGGAAGCAGAAGGTGTCTTTTGTTGTTGACACAAGCTGCATTTCTCACGTTCCATGAAATTATGAAAACACACTACCCAACAAGCGAAAGAGCTGCTCCACAAATCAACCTATCACAAAAGAATCACTTTTCCGAAAATATGCATCATGTTCCCCGTTAAGTCGATGCACTTGCACGTGAATTTCGATTGTAGTTTCCTCGTGTGGCATGCTTTACTCCTGTGTTTTCCCTTCCAACCAAAAGGAACTTTGAAATAAAAGGTCTGACAGCCATTGTATTTCTCTCTTTATCATTTCCCCTTTTCCTTGATTTTTTGTTTGCCTATTCAAGTGATCTCAGTATCTTTTTTTCCCCTCCATACAAACATTTCAGTATATTTTTGCCCTTTCAACTCGGCAATTTCAAACCATGATGGGCAGTAACTTCTGGAGCATTCTTTAAACACCACAACCAGCACGTACTTGTTTGACCTACGCAGCATTTTTTAAAAGTAAAATATGCTGGACTAGGCCTCCTGTTTTTCAGTGCAAACTTTTAGGGCTAAACATCCATCTGGAACCCTTTTTTCGCAAAAGAAAGAACCCATAGTGTAGGCAGTCCCAACCCCATGACTAGGATGATATCCATAGAATTAAATGGCATGCCACATAGACCAAAAACTGATGTGTCAAGTGAGTTAATGAAGAAAGAGGAGGAAACCGGGTCTTGCATGAGATATGGTTTCTACACATTATCCAAAATATAGTGAAAGGTGGGTGTCATTAAATTTTAGTTTGGAATAGCAGTGTTTGGGTTGGAGGGGTGGTATCTTATACTACTTTTTTAATGATGTGGAGCTATAGACACCACTACTAGTATTTTGGATTGGGACTGCCCTTACGTTGAATTATCAGCAATTGTGCACAAACCGAATAAGTTTCACTACTTAAGGCCATAGATGATATGTGCTGTTGGCTGCCATTAGACTGTTCATTTTACAATAGCACAAGATCGAATATCATAGTAGCAGTGTGAATCTATTATCTTATTACAATAGAAGCAAAAGGAGCCACCAGATTCACCGAAGTACCTCCACCGTTGGATTTTATGAAGATCTAACGGCTTAGATTTATCTTATTACAATAGAAACAAAAGGAGCCACCAAATTCGCTGAGAGGGCCTAAAAAATCTCACGTTAATCTAAAAAAGAGAAGAACATATACCGTCGGATTTTATGAACATCTAACGGTCCATGTTATTCCGTTAATTCAAAAATAATTCAAAAAAAGAAAAGAATATATACTGTTGGATTTTATGAAGATCTAACGATCCACATTAATCCGATAAATCTAGAATAAATATGATTAATAAATAGATAAATAAAAATAAATAACATGAGATATATTATTTCGCAGCCACCCCACCGCGCGGGAGCCCTCTGCCACCGCCGTGCGGCCGTTCGAGGCCGCCGCGGGAGACCTCCACCACCGTCGCGTGGCCGTCCTTGGACGCTGCAGGAGTCCTCGCAGAGGGCACGCGATCGTCCGTCGCCGTCACCGCGACGGGAGCCGCTCACGCGCCTTCGACTTCCGGGTCTATCCGCTCCGCGCGCAGCCAAAGGCCTTCAGCGCAGCCGCCGCGGGAGCCCTCCGCCGTCCTCGTGCGGCCGTCCGAGGCTGACGTGGGAGACCATCACTGCCGCCGTTGCACGGCCATTCGAGGCCGCCATCGGAACCCTCCACTGCCACAGCCCGGCCGTCCGTGGCCGCCGCGGGAGTCCTCGCAGTCGCAGCGTGATCGTCCGCCGTCGTCGCGGCCGCAGGAGCGTCCGTCCGTGGCCGCCACGGGAGTCCTCGCAGTCGCCGTGTGATCGTCCGCCGCCGTCGCCGCCGCCCGCCGCGAGAGCCCTCTGGGCCTCTACCGCCATCGTGCGGCCGTCCGTGATCGCCGCAGGAGTCCTTGCAGTCGCCTCGGGGGTCCTAACAGTCGCCGTGTGATCGTCCATCCCTGTCGCCGCCGCAGGAGCCGCTTGCGTGTCTTCGGAGTTCGGCGATTGTCCGTTGCGCGCGTAGCGAGAGGCCTTCGAGGCTGAAGGCTGCCGGCCGAGAAGACTGGCACCTCTCGCCGCCGCCACCGCCACTAGAGAAAGGGGAGATAAAGGGAGAGAGATAGAGTGATGTGGAGTGATGGCGCCAGTGAAAGAAAAGGATAAAAAGAGATGGGTGGGCTCACGTGTTGATAGTTGGTATAGACTATGAGATATATCGAATAATGGGTGCACAAGAAATTGATATAAAGGGGAGAATCTCAATGACTAGATAAGAATATTTATTTTAGAGGATGATAATAGAGTACGACGAGTGGGGACAGACTGAAGCCCTATGTGTCCTAACATGTTCCTCTATATAAGAGACAACGTTCAACAATGAGCGGAGGACAACACGTCGATCTGCACGTGTACCGGATGAGAGGTGCTCGGACTTAGGGCGTTCAAAAAGGTTGTGAGCACAGCAGAAGAGAACAATTCTCCCTGTCCGAAGTAAGCGAATCATCGCCGGATTGAGCATCCTGGCCACACTCGACACTCAGTGTCTTTGCTAACGTAAGTAGAAGATCATCAAATTGTTTGCCCACACTCGAACCCGTTTGATGGTCTTCGTTAACGAGTTTGTTTAAGAAGGAGGAGATTCAGGAAAAATAAAGTGAAGAAACTTAGGTGTCGTAAAACTTTGATGATGGACGCGCTTGCCATGCACATGTGTTGACATGAAAGTTAAGTAACAACAGGCTGGGCACAGAAATGCTTCTCTTAATGTCCGATATAGTCATGCAACTGTAAACTATTGTCGATCATTCACTAGATCAGGCATCAACCATGTCTATATATTACTCCATCTTTTACCAGAGGAGGAGAAAGGCAAAAGATTAATCTAACCGTGATAGGCACCCATTGGTTACTACAGCCTAAGTTCTTATTGCATAACTAGCAAAATAGCATTTTTTTCTAATAATATTTTCTCGGATAATATTTTTCTGGTGTGGTTAATTACCCTCTATATTTGATTTTCTCCGTCCTTAAGCTTTCCTTTATGCTATGTCATTCTGATCATTAATTTGTGCAGCAAGCTAGGCTACCAATCATACCGCTGATTTGTGGATGGAGTCGATCCAAACAGCATTATGTTTTGTGGAAGGTTTCTACTTTAATCCAATCATACCGTGTTATGCTATTGCAGGTTCATCAAGGTAGTTTGCATATCCGTTGAGGAAGAGAGTATCTCATGTCAGCAAGTAACATTTTGTATATGTAAAGTTATATGAATTACTTTATTCACTTACCCACGATCACTACCTCAATGTTAGATCACACAATCCATTATCTTAGAGCAACTTCATCAGACCAAACAAGCCCCTATCTAATGTTTAGAGGGTCTAAAAAAGTTGTACTCCAGCAAACCTAACAAGCGTCTGTCCCAAGTTTAGAGGGTCCAAAAAAACTGCACTCCAGCAGACCCAACAAGCCCCTATCCCGAGTTTAGAGGGTCCAGAAAAAAGTTAAACTCCAGCAGGCCTCTACTACCCCCCCTATGGGAGGCTTCCAGGTCTATAAAAAGCCCTATATTTATGAGGGCTATTGCTAGGGGCGGAGGCAGGACCCGTGCTGGGCGTGCTGCAGCACGGGTCCAGCCAACATATCTCAAGCTAATATATGCAATTTATTAGTTAAAAGTATCATAATTATACTCTAATTAACCAGCTTAATATCTGTCCACGGGTCCTCAGCCCGGGATGCAAGCCATTTCTGGCTCCGCCACTGGCTATTGCTAGAGTTGTAGCATTTTTGTGGCCCTTCAAAAATAATGGTAGCCTCCATATAGTATTTGGAGAGTCTGGTTTTTTACCGAAGTTAGCAGTGAAGTTCCTACCTATTTTTAATATTTTTAATATTTGGAGAGTCTGTTTTAAGAGGTATTATTGGTGAAGTTAATCTTAATAATATATTCTTATTACCATATTAATTGAAATAAAAATAATGCACATTGTTTTTTGTAAGATCTAACTGTGGGACCAGGATCCCTAGGACCACTCATCCTAGGATTAAACTACTCGATAAGGAATGTTTGATCCGACTACTTTAAACTAGTCGGCTATGGTACAAGACGGCGTAGTTGATTAGATAAACTAGTCGTAGGCTGGTAGGAGACTCCCCAAAGTATTCTGTTGTAGTACTCCAGGTTGTATACGACTAGGATGTTGTAACCGACTTGTAACTCTGCTCCCCAGACTATAAAAGGCGGAGCAGGGACCCCTCCAAAAGAGACACCAAATACAATCAACCATACAGGACGTAGGGTATTACGCTATTCGCGGCCCGAACCTGTCTAAATTGTGTTGTTCGTGCACCATCGTTCCTAGAACTCGGCGAGACCCTCGCAAATCTACTCCTCGGGGTATCCCCGGTTAGACGTGCTCGACATAATTCGTCGACTTCTCCGATGAACTCTTTTCAAGCTCTGCCCACTCCTGCTCGGCTAGAAGTGATGGTGTTTCATCCTGCAGCATTCAAAACACAATTAATATTTGTGATTCTTCATGATACGACTACTTCAGTATCAAGACTACTTACTTCTAGCATCAGCGGTTGCTTTTTAGACAGTTCTCCAATTATTACTGGCTTTCCACTAACACCAGTAAACATGCGATTCAGTCGCATAAGGACTTTTTAGTAGCAATACATTGTTCATTACATTGTTTTCTCTAACATTGTTGCAGCGAATTTACAAACTCTTCCGCCATGAGCTCTGTTTCAGTTACAAGTGCTTCATATCAAGCATCTCCGTTCTATGGCATCGTTCCAGGCAAAGCTGCAATCTCCTTGGGACAGGTTACCTTACCAGTCACCTTCGGTACCGCGTCCAATTTCAGAACAGAGTACATCAAGTTTGAGGTGGCAGACTTTGAGACTTCGTACCATGCGATCCTTGGGCATCTAGCCCTCGCCAAGTTCATGGCGATCCCGCACTACGTGTACCTCGTCCTAAAGATGCCAGCTCCCAAAGGAGTACTTTCCGTCAAAGGAGACCTCAAGATTTCACATGACTGTGACGCAGAAGCCGTTGGATTTGCCGCAGCCTCACAAGTACCCACCTAGATGATGGAGGTCCTCGCCCTCGCCAACAAGTCGAAGGAAGAAGGTTCTGAAGTCCCAGCCAAGAAGTCCACCAACATGAGTTTCAAGCCCTCCGAAGAAGTGCAGATCAAGACTGTTGATCTTCAGCAGTGCTTCAAGGAACACCAGAAAACCTTGCTGTCGCTACTGAGATCATCAAGGCCCTGCCAAATACACCAGCATTAGGGCAGGCGATCGCCATGCTGGAGGCAGTGCGCCAAGATCTTAATGGTGGACTAGCAGCCAGTGGGAGCCGGCCACAAGGCAGCAGGCATACTGTCCACTCTCCACATCCAAGTCAAGACGCTCCCGCAAATTCAAGACAGATCGTCCTCCGCGATCCAGCTGGTGGCAATAGGGTTGAGAACCCTCCTGCTACAGACCTTCGCGCCACGATCAATGCAACTCGAGATGCTCGCTCTCAAATTGATGCACGACGAGCTGAGCGGATTGCGGCAGAGATTCGCAGACGTACCGAGTTTGAGCAGCAATATGGGCCGATCCAGGTCGATCAAGAGCAGCCTGAGGACAACCCACCTCGTGACGTTAATCGCACACGGGCTCAAGACCCACCTCGCGATACTAATCGAACACGGGCTCAAGAACCGCCTCGCGAAACTACCCGCACTCGACACCGCGATACACAGCCTCGCGGTAGGGACAACAACCCTGATAATGACCCTTCAGATGATGGTGATCGTCCCCCCGAGGCCGTGATCGCAATCATGGAGGCAACAGGGGACGCCGGGACCCTGAACCGAGTGGTTCTCCTAGCCACCACTCGGGCAATAGAGATGACGATCGCAGGGATGGCACAAGTCGAAGACGACGAACTCCATCTCCATCTGATAAATATGATGGATTCCCTGCTTTTTCAAGTTGCATCAAGAAAATCCAGCTACCCCAGAAGTTCAAGACTACTGGGATTGAGAAGTTCACTGGGAAACAAGATCCGGAGCAATGGTTGCGCATCTACTCGACAGCAATCACGATGGCAGGTGGCAGCAATGACGTCAAAGTCATATATTTTCCAATCATGATGGATACAGCGCCACTAACATGGCTTGAAGGCCTCCGCCCCGGCTCCATTGACACCTGGGAACAACTCACACACAAGTTTACCGCCAATTATCAGGGAACCTGGGCCCGGCCCGGAACCCGCTTCGAGCTATCAGCTTGCAAGCAAGAAAAAGGCGAAACTTTGCGTAAATACATCAAGAGATTCTTTGAAAAGAGGGCCACAATCATAGACGTGTCAGACAGGGAGATCATCGACTCCCTTTCATGATGGTCTGTGGGCACGTGAGCTTCATCGAGAGTTTGGAAGACGCCGTCCAGAAACCATTGCAGAACTCAGACGCATGGCAGCTGATTGGGCAGACCAAGACGATCGTGAACGCGAACGCTTTGACAGGCGCAAGGACAACAACAACTCCAATGGTGGCAACAACCAAGACAAGCGCAGTCCCGACCGCCGCAACAACAACAACAACAGGCGTGATTTCAACCGCAATAAGCGCAAGCCAGACAACACAGTCGCGGCAGTAGAGCGCTCCACGCGAAAGAAATCCACTCCAGACCTGGATAAAGTCATGAACATACCATGCCCATATCACCCGCACGGCAAACATACGATGGCTCAATGCATCCATATCAAGAAGGAGTTTGACAAGCGGGAGCTGCCTGAGAAAAGAACTCCAAAGAATAAAAAGAAAGATAGCGACGGTGATGGTACCGACAACGGCTTCCCTCAAGTTGACAACGTCGTTGCTGTGCTTTTCAGTGGAGATACCCTCACCCAATCCAAGCGAGCCAAGAAGCTATCCCTCAGAGAGATCATGGCAATCGAGCCAGCTACCCCCACATATCTCAAGTGGTCTGAGGTCCCCATCACCTTCTCCAGGGCGGACCAATGGACCAATTTTGCCAATCCAGGCAGATACCCACTAGTTTTGAATCCAGTCGTGGATCACGTCCTCAACTGACTCAACAGGAGACAATTTCTCCAGTACACCGACCCTGCTGTTACCTGACCCCAGCAGGCAAGTATACATGGCAGGAGCATCAGGACAAGGCGGACAGTATGACCGTGAGCTTGTGGCCGATATTTCAGATGAAGAGAATTCGCAACCAGGAGAAACCGAGCAAGCGAAGGCTACAAGGCGATCAAGGAACGCGAAGCGCAAGGAACGACGGATCAACGCAGCCTTGCGAGCCTCGGCTACTCGCAATCTCCATCAAGCTTTCCAGCTGGTAGGGGACCAGACAGTGCTTCAAGGAACACCAGAAAACCTTGATGTTCATAGTAGCGATAGCAAGGTTTTCTGGTGTGTATACATGTTTGCATTCAAGTAAATGTATATAGCTCTTTTATACTTACATCATCATGTTTTTCTTCATTTACTTGCTGATTTGGTGCTCCTTCGAGTACCTCTGTTTCCACGACTTGTTCTGTTGCAGCCTGCAGATACAGATAAGCATTATTACGAAGATATTGTTTTCTTTTTCAACACAATGCAGACGAAAAGTACCTGGTCTTGGGTCGCAACAACACCAGTTGTGATCCCTGATGGGGATGGTACTGATTCATGGATGGCTGGCGGCACAATTCCTTGAGGAATTTGCGCTGACTCCACATTTTCAACCATGGGAATCATCCCGAGAGGTTGATTGCTTACCGCCTGCAGTGGCACTTCAGTAGCATCATGGTCTACATTTTCTGAAGGGAAGTTTTCAGTTTCTACTTCTGAAGATTTCGATTTTTGTCCCTCCTCAATAGCTCCTTCAGTGATTGTTTCTTCAACCTTATCTTGAGACTCAGTCTCCACGGCTATTTCTTTGGGCACCCTGACAGATCATATTTTTTCAAATATCAAGTAGTCATGGTTACAAGAGGATCAAGATTGAAAGTCAGTATTACTTACACTTTTGTTGGTTCAGGGGCCTTAAGCGGCTGAAATTGGAATTTGAAGATTGGCTTCGTCCGCTTCGAACTAGTCGTACTCCCTGATTGAGTACTTTGCAGAGCACCGGATGTCGAAGAACTTTGGGGCGCAGTGATCATCCGTGACAGCTTGATACGTTTTGATGGACTGCTGGATGGCACTGTGTCATCTGACCTTGGTGTACTACTTTTAGTGGATCTTCTTTTGCGGGCGGATGTTGGAATATCTGGAACAGCTACAACATATTTATATCCATGAGCAAATTCTACAATTGACATCTATTATGGTTACGTGATCAAGACACTTACTGGCAGTGATAATTGGAGGTGGCACACTGATGTCAGAGTCTTCCACAATCTCATTATCGCTGACATCCATTATCTTGTCGCTAAGGGTCTTCTCAGATGAACTCTTTTCAAGCTCTGCCCATTCCTGATCGGCAAGAAGTGGTGGTGTTTCATCCTGCAGCATTCAAAACACAATTAATATTGTGATTCTTCAAAGAAAGACTACTTCAGTATCAAGACTACTTACTTCTAGCATCAGCGGCTGCTCTTTTGACAGTCCTCCAATTATAACTGGTTTATCACTAACACCAGTAAACATACGGTTAAGTCGCATAAGGACCGTCTCATCAGAGATGTCCTCTGAAGCTGTACGCGATGGATCTCCGAGTCCTTCATATTGGAATCCTAGATTGACTCGCTCTTGGAGTGGCTGGATCCTCCTCTTCATGAAGCTAAAAGCTATCCCAACTCCAGTCAATCCCTTGTCCTTCAATATTTGTACCCGCTTCAACAATGCGGGTACATCCTTTGATTCCTCAGAAGTTGGCCTGGAGTTCCAGTTGGTTTGGTTTTTAGGGTACCACCCATCTCTCTCAGGACAACTCGACGAATGATTTCCTGCTGTTTTCAAGGCAAGGGCAACTGGTTATTATAATCACAAACAGCATTAAAATTATTGAACAAGAACTTTCAAGAGGTTCAAAGGCTACTTACCAATGGTAAACCATTTGGACTTCCAGTCGCCACACGAGTCCATCAGTGGCATCTCAAACCATTTCGCCCGCATATTCTGGCGAAACTGAATTCCAGCTCCACCGACTACTTCTGTTTTTATATGAGTAGGCTGTGGCTTGATGTGGTAAAGAGAGCGGAATAAAGGCATGTTTGGTTCTATACCTAGAAATGCCTCACAGGCATGAACAAAGACAGAAATATACAAAATCCCATTGGGATTCAGATGGTGAAGTTGGAGACCATAGAAAGCAAGGAATTCTTTGAAAAATGAGGAGATAGGTAACCCAACTCCACGCTCGCAGAAAGAGATAAAAAGTGGAATTTCTTGATTATTTTCAGTGGGGAACTCCTGGTTCCAACAAGATTTCCACTCCAGAGATACCTGGTCAAGAAGTAGACCTTGTTCCACAAGAGAGTTGAGCTCATCAGTGTTGGCAGTGCATTTCTTCCAGGCCACTGCTGGGGATGGCGGATCCGCGAACATTGGCTTGGTCGACGGGGGTGGAATTGGCGCTCTTTTCCCCCTTCCCCTTCCAGCACCTCGTCCGCGCGTCGACATGGGGGCTCGCTCAAGAACTTTTGATTTCTCTCGCATACACAGACTACAAACTCGGGGGCTGCACCAAGCAGATCTCGCTCGAGAATGTGTGATTGGAGGTAGGCGAAGAACAAAGATGGTTTCAAGCGCCAAAGAAATGACTGCGATGGCCTACCAGGATATTCTCCAGTACAGAAATAACTGGATATATATAGTGACCGGCTAGGGTTACTGTACTCTACAGTGCGGCGGCGCCTCACATTCTATTTTCCCGCCGATTTTCACGGGATAACTTTCTAAATCCGTTCACTTACGACGAATGCGGATATTTTCAGTTTGGCAACAAATTACTGATGGGGATGGTACTGATTCATGGATGGCTGGCGGCACAATTCCTTGAGGAATTTGCGCTGACTCCACATTTTCAACCATGGGAATCATCCCGAGAGGTTGATTGCTTACCGCCTGCAGTGGCACTTCAGTAGCATCATGGTCTACAATTTCTGAAGGGAAGTTTTTAGTTTTGACTTCTGAAGATTTTGATTTTTGTCCCTCCTCAACAGCTCCTTCAGTGG
>OAMR01000432.1:722011-740417 GCA_900205405.1 Echinochloa crus-galli | reverse complement strand
CATGGGCGGTGGTGGAGTGAAGCGCTGCAGACACCACCATGGGCGGGTAAACGGGTAGGGAAGGAGAATGGTAGGGTACTGCTGCCATGGTGACCAATTCTTTTGTTGGAGAATCACATGGACCCTGTGGGTTGTGTTTTTGTTTTGCCATGTATATATTATATATGGAGGGTTTGTCGGTCAGTGATGAAGGGAAATTCTGTTCATACCCATAACAGTCCTTAACGAATCGGATGTATGAGTTTTTTTATTATTACTAGCAAGAACGCACGTACGACACGTACGTTTAATAAAAATAGAGAACAAAATTTTATTAACGATGAGGAGTCTTGGTAGTTTTCATTTTTGTGTTTCTTGCTTGTCGTGGTTGGACGATGAGGAGTCCTCGTATGTTTCTGTGTTTCCGTTTTTAATTAAAAAATTGTCTGTCGTGGTTGGATTGAATTGTTTGATGGACGAAAAAAAATTATGTACCGTGGTTGGTTCGACGTAAAATTAGTGTCACTGACTTGTGGGCCCCATGGTCCTTAAAAGTTTTGAATCTTTATAGTATAGATATATAAAGAATAAAAACGGACAAGAAGAAGAAGATGACAGTAATGGAGTGAAAGTGGGATAACAATTTATTTTTGTTTTTGAGGAAGAGGCGGCATAGGAATTGCACAGTTGGTGAAAAATGAATTGCATCCCACTAGCTTGGCATGAATTGGATTGTAAGAACCGAAATTTCCCGATTGTGTGCCTGGGAAATGAGACTTAATTTGTAGTCTGCTTGCTTGGAAAACTATGTTTGCATATGCGCTCTGTACGAAAGAAGGTAGTTTATAGGATTTGGTGCTTGAGCGCTGTAAAACAAATCCCTACAGTGGTTAAGCAACCGCCTTTATGTAACAGAAGTTGTTTTCTGAGTTTTCAGTGGTTGAGTGCTGTGACCGTAGTGCAAATGCCAAAGACGAGGATTCGTTGCCTTTGGTGATCATAAAGGGATGAAGCAGGGGGGAGGTTTCAGCACATGGCCTGTTGGCATGCTCTTGGCAAGCCTACTCTGCAAAGGAAAGAATTGAGCTTTAATTAGGTGACCAAATTATATTTGATGATATAAAAAAAACAGAGTGATGAAAAGGAAGGGGGTTAAATGATGGCTTTTGAGGCACTTGTCCTCCCCCCTGTGGGCCGGGGTTTAGGGCATAATGGCTTCTCATTGCACATACATGTGTGCCAACGAGGCTCCAAGCGGAGTAATCATGCCACGTCAGTAGTAACAGGACCATTAGGACCTTTTCCATCAAGAGTCAATCGTCTTGTGCAAGGTACTTGACAGGTAGCAGTAGGCACCACAACCACATGCATACAATTGGTGTGCTTTAATTTGCAGGGGAGAAGGTGAAAGTTAGATGCTTTGGCGGAAAGCTCTTAGTGATATTGTTGTATCTACTGGCCCTGTAGCAATGGTGAGATATATTGCGCACATTTTTACTGTTAAGTATTTTTATTTTAACTAGAAACATGACAATATTAGATTCATCTAGGTTCGATCCGATCAAAGAGAACTAGGAACTTGAGCGGGGCAGGGTTAGATTTACTTTAGTGATGAAACATCATATTCTACGAATTTGATTGATCCAATAAGGCAGGTAAAACATCAACATGTGTACAAGAATATACTAATCTTGGTCCTTGCCACGGACATATTAGTTGAACCGACTTAAACGACATCATTCTAATGGTCTGAAGGTCACTGACTATGTAGTTGGACTACGGGGTACGGGGTCAGTACACTCAAAACAGTGCAGTAGCACGAAGCTATTGTTGGGGAAACGTTGAAAATCCTGCAGACATAGAGCAGTTTTCTCGAGTGACCGTAACTGAAAGTGAAGCTTTTGTTGCTTGTTGTCCTTGGTACCCAGCTGGTACGTCAGAGGATGACTCTGCTTGGATTTACTCTGAATCTGTTCCCTTAGACTTGGGCTGGCGAGTCGTGAATGCTGCGGAAGATGGCGATGGGCACGTTGTGCACTATTATTAAGTCTTTCAAGGCGTAAAGTTAACCGAACATGCTTAGCTGATTGTTGATAACCAGGGACCTCGATCATGTATAATATCTCTGCTTTACCTTACTCCATTGATTGATGGAGGCATGAATGCTTAAATGGCCATTTGTGAGTTCATTTAAGCTGAAATCCTAGGAGTAGTGAGTAAGCTTCAGTTTTTTAAATGAATTTTGTCAGATTCTTGTGGCACCCAGCAAAAGTCATATTATTTGTAGTTTTAGTTTTAATGACAAATATTTGCTATGAGTAATTGATATTTATCCTCTCTAACTGTCCTACAGTGCTACGCCTACTAGATAACGAGGAACAACAAAAGTCAACATGCATCAAAACTTAGGTTAACAATATTTGTGTTCCCCAACTTAGGTACACGTATTTGATCTAGTTTAGTCATCAGTTAAAAATCCATCAACATACAGTCTACTCTGCTAGCTACTTCCAAAACACTAAACTCTTCCTACAATTTTTACGCCTTCTGCCAATTCAAAAAAATTGGTCAGCGGGCTCATAGGTGAAGCTGTAGTAAACTATTATGTTCACCATGACATAAGAAATTCTTTTACTAGACTAACCATATTACATATCATTTTCACTTCATTTTTCAAGGGACCATAAGTCCACTAGTCATCAAAAAAGAGCGTATCGCAAGCCCCCGCGTCGCCTCCCGCTCCGGTGGCTCGGGCGGCGGAAAAAGCCTAGCCGCCGCCGCCCCTTCTCCCCTCCACTCCCCACCTCGCCGCCGCCGGAGAGGGCCACAGAAAACCCGCGCAGCCTCGAGGAAGGTGGCGGCGAGCCCTTCTTCCCTTTCCTCGCCGTGTCATCCCGGATCTAGGCGGGGGAACCGGGAGGCGGCCATTGCGGTTCTCGGGCTGCGTGCTCGCGCCGGCGAGGCGGGGACGGCCGGATCTACACTGCATGGGGCCTGGCGGCGCGAGCATGGAGGTGGAGAAGAGGCGGCAGCGGTGGACACTGGCGTGGGCTCGCCGTGCTGCGGGGCTCCTCCGGCGCGTATGGCCAGATCCGTGGCAATAGGTGGCGGCAAGCCTGCGAGGCCTCAGGTACGCGTACTGGGTGCGCGAAGGCGCCGGCGTGGCCACCAGGCGCTCGGCTGCGCCCCCGGTGCGGCTTCTACCGGGGCAGCCGGATCTGGGGGTTCGAGCCCTGGTTCGGACTTTGCAATTATATATGGTGATGGCATCTTCAATTTCGCCTTTATTTCTATAAAGACCAGGAGACATGAGTCACCTTGGCTTCATTCGCGGATTCTCTTACTCAAAGACGGATTTCATATGTAATTTATCCCGGTGGATTACGCAGGGTACCCAGTGGCTACTTTGCAGCATGATATCTCAGGTTACGATTTCGGATGGTCTGCCGGATTTGGAGTTCGTGGCCGTTTGAAGTGGGTCAAGTCTGGTCTATATGAAAGCATTGGCTTGGTAAGAAGGGGGAAGCAACACGGTATGACCATGTCGTGGTGGTAATTGTTACTAATTCACCGGTTCCGAAAAGAAATTCCTAGGTCTGACCTTAATTGGTTGTACCTGGCAGTGACCTTGTTGAAGGCATTGTTTGGATTAAGATGAATTACTCCCTCGTGAAAACATTTGATCTGGCTGGGTGAAAAATTTTGATCTGGTCTTAATTGATTGGGTCACTGCAATGTCGGCACGTGCGCGTGCCGTTTCCTCGTTGGAGGCGTTGTCTCGGGAGCCTACGTCATAGTCCAAGAGCTGCTTTGGTTTGTGAAGCGGATGAAGGTGAAGTCACTTGTAGTAGCTTGCTGCTACGTGATTTTTTGTCATGATGCTCTTATTTTTTTGTTTCTTTTTTATAGGTTGTGTGCATCTTAGTTATGCAGAGGCCGGGTTGGATCTTATATAATTATATCATCTTGATATAATTGTCTAAGATCAATAAAGCTTCTCTTTTTCAAAAAAAAAAGTCCACTAGTGATCTTTATTGCATTCTCCCTCCAATTCAACTGTAAATATGGAGGATGACTCCATCCAGTAGAGATCCCATTTCACATTTGATTCCACTCCTTCCCTTGAAGAGTCAAATCTATTTGTCAATTGGAAGTATGTGACTGACCAAAGGCACATGGAGATTGCATGATGAGGCGTTTGAAGCTTCTTGTAATTAGAAGTCAATGCCACGACTCAGGCTAAATATGCAATTAAATATCAGGAACTGTCCCAAAAGGAAATTCACATGTATCAAAGAATGCCCTCACCACATACAGTGGCAACTAAAGCGTCTAAGGCTGGTTCTTTATCTAACACACACAAACAATGGTTTTGGATGCGTGTAAGCTATCTTTTGCGCTGGTCAGCAATTGAGGCATTGCGACTTGCGAGTGGACATGAATATTCCTAAATCACACCATGCACCCACAAATGACAAATACACGGAGTAACGTGCAAAAATAAAAAGGAAAAAGGAAACATAATAACCCACTGAACGCCTATTGGAAATCCAGCCCCCTTAACATATTTTGACGTGTTGACTTAACCAAGTGCTTGGTGGCAAGCTATCTAGCTGTCGCAACCACTTCATTTTGCTGGTAACCAGGTTGACCTTTGGAGATGGAATGGTGGATGCATAACTCATATAGCTGGTGTTCATCTTCTCCATGTGGATGCTCCATCTTTTGGTTGACCAGCAGCTGGTGACCAACATTGAATATACACGCAGATGCAGGTCATCATAGGCCGGCCAACTGCATCTCAGCACTAAAAAAGTTGCAATCAGTGGCATCTTAACTCTGATTTGCTATATTCCTAGGCAGCGCAGTATGCACCACAAAGATGAGGAAATTAAGTTGACAATTGATTTATTTCAATGTGAATTATTTGTCTTAGATTACTATCGTGCATGCATCTGTTTCTGTTGCCAACAGAATAATATTAGAGACGAGGGGATAAGGAAACTGTTACTATATACTACTTGGTTGACTCAGTGAAGCTGCAGAAGCTGATAAGTTCCTATTTCCTCCAGTACGTCCATTGGTCCCATGGATGTAACTGGCCGCTCTTTCAGTTTGCTCAATGCTTGTTCCCTCCAAGAAGAACATTGACCAGACAGTTTATCTTACCCTGCAACGGTATGCATTGCTAACTGACTGCTCAACGATTCTGAACCTGCAGATCTCACAGGATATATTTATTTCCGGCAGTGACAGATCAGAGTATACATGCATGCATGGAGTAGAGATTATTGGTAACTCTGACAATAATGTTTGCTGGTAGGATGACAAGTTAAGGCCTCGACAAGCTCCCAGCTGCAGAACTCACCTAGTTAAAGATCTGGCAAAAAAATGGTTAGCAGTCAAACGGTTAGCAGGGGGAAATCAAAAGGAGAAAAGTTCAGGCATACTTTTCAGTATTTCTGCACTCATGTAGAAATATCCCTTGCGGCACAATATTTATCTGCTTCTTGCATGAATCAGGAGTGTGATCATTGTAATATTTTCATATTCTATCTGATGATAGTGCAAAGCTACGTGTCGTGCAGGATACAGATGATTCGGTATTATCAATTTTTTCATACATTTTTGGATGTAGCAGCCGGGATTCTTTCATTTGCTTGATGGAATGAATTTTCTTTTATCTAAAAGCAATTTTTTTATTGGTGTCTTTATTTGTATTTGAGCATGGCCAATATGAACAGATATTGCAAAACTGATGGTGTGGTAGTCCAAAACCAGCCTCGTGTTATTAAAACTGCTGTTCGGTATCTAGTGCATGCCTCGGATACTAGACCACACGCAGAGTTTTCTAAAACCACATTGAGATCTATTTAAATACATACACTTGACGGACGAGCCGTTGCTTGTTATTGCAAAAGAACAAAACAACAGATCACGCCATATTGAAAAATAACAGCAGACAAAACGGGCATGGTTGGCAGGTTGAGAACAGAGTGCCACGGACAGATGGCGATCAGGATGCCATCTTTTTAAATTTATCCATTCCAATGCCGATTCAAGAAGGAATGGATTTCCAATAGCTGTGGGCAGCGGCATGCAACACTGCACATGGCTGATGAAGTGAAGTCCAATGATATGAAATTTTTCAGATAAGGGCGAGCAAGATGCATACATTGTGCAGGGAGAACTTGATTGGGTCTGTTGCCAATTTGGCGTACCTCTTCTTCAATAGGTTTGTCATCTACTCATCTGTGGTCGCTTGGAACCAGATGACTGATTAAGCATAGAGGAGGTTGCAGACTTACAGGATAGGCTGGCGTGTCCCAAGATCCCTGGGCAGTGGGCACAGTCGCAAGCTGCCCATGTTCTTCAGACTGTTACATTATGATATTTTAGAAAACGAACTGATCTATTTTGATTATTATGAAGTGTCGCCGGTGGTTTCGGATCCTGCAGAAGATTAAGACGATCCAATGTGCTACATCACTACATGCCTAATTCTGAATCAACAGGTAGAAAAGGCAACCTGTTCAAATACAAGACCTCAAAATGAAATTGTATTAATATAAAGTCTCATAGGAATTAGGGTATTCCAGAGGGCATCAGGAATTATTCATCCGATTGGCCACTAGGGTTAGGGTATTCCAAAATTCATGATCGGGAAAAATCCTACCAGTATTTGACAAAGCCAGAACTTAAATCCATAGATCCAGGAAGGCCCGAGGCCACGAAGAGATGAACTCCTAGTGGAGGCGTCTGGCGTTGGCTCTGACGGCCCACTCTGGCGACCGCACAGCTGGGGGTCCATGCAAGAACAAGGTGCAGATCACTTGTTTCTATTACCAACATCTAAAGCCAAATTCCCTCGAAATAAAAAACTGATTTCTTTTTGGGTTATTAATCTCCACATTTTCCATCCAAATACCTCAAATATTGCCCCTACTGTGATTTATATTTTTGCCCCTTGTTCAGCAAACAGAGGCAACATAGACTTCAAACCTGTGGCATATAGTTTAGAATCAAGCACAAAGTGATTGGACAGGTTAAGCAGACATTTAATAACCAAAGTAGAGGCTGTGGCTCATTTGATTTAATTGTTTCTTATTCTAGAAACAGTTAACAGTCATTGCAATATATAGCATTTCCCAGCTATTTACAATTTTTAGTGCTTAGAATTTTAAGTTTTTTCAACTTGGTCCAGAAACTACTTTCATTAGTGTGCTGGTCTACAAAATATAGCTAGAAAAAACTGAATACTGGCAGCGACTCTTCTGAATACATGGCTTGCTTCCAACGTGAGAATGCACAACATGAATATGTGTTGCTATCACATCGATCATACAAACTAATGTTACATTAAAATTAACGAGCCGATTTTACGAGCATACAAACAATACACATATTTATATATTTTTCTCAGTGTACAAATTTCTCATCCAAAATAAATCACAGTTTCCAATAAATCCCTAATTTGTGCAAGATGCCTGCCGCAACACCCCAGAACACAATCTCACAGAATATGACATACAGCAGAGTACCCAGCCTCTGTGAATGCCAGACATTGACAAACACATGCCTCACAATCCAATGGACCTGCAAAAATAAAATAAAAAGAAACAAAATCAAAAGTTCAGTAGGGCTCACCGTGGTTGGGACCAACAACTTACACCAAATTAGCATCGACCCATTACTTACAAGAGAGTTATCTGGTGACTCGTAGTACCATCCATTCACAAACGCAGCCAATATTCCCTGTGCTCCAAGAACAAACACAAGCATGGCATTCATCCCGATCCACTCGAGGAACAGGAATGGTGTCCTTAGGCCCCAGATATCAATCTATCCATCAAAAAATGGATGCAATATTTTTAGTTGTTAGTTCTCTGTAACACGAAATTGAAGATGTTTCCAGTAAAAAATGTAAACATAAACCATACTAGTATATAGAAAGCTGAAAGAATAATTCCTGCCGCCCCGCCTGTGAAGCAGACATAGCTAAAGCTATAGAGCTGCTTGTTGATTGGGATGGCTGCAAGAGCACAGCAATGCATGTAAAATCTGGGTCCAGGGATTGTAAATGGCAGCCCGTGCCACACAGTAAATATGCATGGATTAAAACCTTTAGTGAAGTGTAGGAGAATGCCGAGCACAAGGAGTGAAAAGCCCATCAGAAGCCAGTGCTTCAGTCTCTCCTTGTGAGTCTGCAAATCAGAAACTTTCTTGACCACATTGCATTTCTTGAAAATTCACAAGTGGAAGAGAGTTTTCAGCAATAACCTTGAAGTGGATTAGGACATGGCCATAATGTATCCCGATTGTCCCTGATAGTATTGACGATATTGAGCTGAAAGTAGAAAAGATTGTCAGATATATACTTGAATTATTGGCTGCAAATATTCAGCTTCATCTGTTAATGTTGTCAGATTTTCACCTTAACAAGCCTTCTGGTTCGAAAGGCGCAAGGCACCATGCTGGTGCATCAGCTAGCAAGGGACCCATGTTAGGTGAGCTGAATGTACAATCCTGATCAAGGTAACTGTAAGTACAGGCTTTGTAATTCTAGCCATATAAAATGTTCAATAGATTAGCTAATAAAATATTGCAATGTAATTGAGAAAAAACATCAGTGCCAATGACAAGTACCAAGAATTCTATTGTACTACCTTTGATCGTATCCAAACTGGCTGCGTATATAGATGATTAATCCCCCAAACCTGCCTATCAACATAGCCAACTGCATTGCAGGCTTGGTCCAGGCTGGCCCTGACACCACACTTTACCTACAGGAACAAGCAATTACTGTATCAAATACGACAATTTTGGTGATTACAGTATGGCCAGGGCAAGTTGCAGATACCATAAATTGCTTCCCGTCATGTACATCGCCATCATTGTGATAAACAAAGCTCCAATCAGGGACATATAGCGAGAAAGTTGTAACTATGTATATGACGAATTCGATAAAACCACCTAACCTGTTGGTTTTCAGAAAGGACCAGGACCGCTCATCATTTTCAGAATCAAGAAAAGTTGGAAAGATATGTGCAGTCACACTGCAACTCAACTGTCAGGGAGAATTAGAATTGTGTACCATTGCCATCGATACGCGTCGAAAATGGCATAAGGACCAGATCGCACCGTGGTAGGCCTTACTTTTACGGTGAATGCCTCTATCAGAGCAACCACAAAGTACACCAAAGCTATTCTCTGATTAGCCAATTGGAAGCAAAGGAAACAATTTCAAGTCCTTGCCTATATATGTTTAAGCGGTTGGCAATTTGTTTTTATTGGTGCATGAATGAACCTGTAGGATGCCACACCATCTTATCTTCTTCATGTCCACTCCATAAGAAAGGTCATCCGGAGCATGCGAATATCCACCTTTGTACAGATCATCAAATCCCACAGTAACAGAGATTGTTTTGACCAAAAGATGAATTGAAATAAGAGCTGCAATAGAATTATGGTAATGAAAGAATTACCTTGAAGAAGCAAACCCCAGAAGAGCATTTTCAATGTTCTGAGGGCAATCTTCTTCACGGCGGCACCGACATTTGGAACTCTCTGCAATTATGTTCACATAATGACTAGTTATCTCTGCTTGCATGAAAAATTCACTTGCAATAACAGAGCAAGAGATACAGAGTATTGATGCCTGTTGTCTTCCTCTGGCAGCTTACTACATTTGTGACAAAAGTAATCGAACAGTGCAAGAGCCACTGCATTACGGGAGTGTCCATTTCAAGTGTGTATATGCTTACTCACCTTCAATGCGAAGGCAATTGCGACACCAACTATGAAGAGGAAGAACGGCATGACGAAGTCTGCCAGAGTGCACCCGTTCCACGGTGAGTGGTCAATCCGCTCATAAGCTCCACCACCATCATCCACCAGGATCATGAGCTGCAAGCAAGGAAACTCAATGATTTACCCTTATATGATATCATTTAAATATTTTACCAGAATCCCAAACCATATTTGCTCTCTAATATAGATGCAACTTTCTTGAATCATTTTTATAAGATCATAAAGGAGCTTTGGAAACAAGAAATGCTGGTGCGACAACACAAAATCAAACTTTTCAGATTAAAGAACCGGAAAGGAGATATGAGTCAATGGGTGTATGTACCACAATGGTTAGCCCTCTGAAGGCATCAAGAGCTGCCACTCTCTTCCTCCTCTTCTGCACCTCCTCAGCCACAGTCACTCTCTTCTGCTCCATATCCTCGCCTTTGCCATTAGCATGCTCGACATGGACAACGTCAATGGCGTGCTGCTCTGGACATCTCTCGCCATCTGATGCTGCTATCTCCTGCCCTTTCTCCATATCCACCGACGCGATAAAGAATAGTGATAGACCCTTATCATAAGCAGTGACGTCAGAATGATGGAGGCCCTTGCATGCAGAGAAGGCTTCAGTTTGTGCTATACAAGAGGGAGCTCGTCGTCGAAACTGACAGCTTAGTACCGGTGGATGAATCTAAAATCTCAAGATCAGAGGTGATGACCCAGGTTTTAGCTGAAATTCAAAAGCTTTGTAGGAGTTGTATTGATTTTAAACTTTGTTGAGGAGGGCGGCGTTTGGTTAGGATTTTGTGTGGGGTGAACAAAATGGTTGTTTAGAGTAAAATATCTAAGCGGCCCCTAAACTTATCCTGCAATGTCATTTACATTCTCAGACTCTTAAAATACATTCTTAGATCCTCAAACTTGTCTAGGCGTGACATCTAGATCCCTAATCTTTTAAAATTTATTTTTAAGTTCCACAAACTTATCCCAACATGTCATCCGGGTCCCCAAACTTATCCCAAAGAGAGAGATCTTATGCGAGAATAAGGTGGAGTTCTCGTCTTCTCACGTGTTTAGACTCGTGATGACACCCATGGTGAGTTTATGGAAATATATTTTTAGGAGTTTATGAACCTGGATGACACCATGTACAGTTCGAGGACTTGAATACGCTTTTAGAGTTTATGGACTCATATGTGACATAAAAATATATTTTAAGAGTTTATGGATATAGGTGACACCTCGATACAAATTTAGAGACTGATAATATATTTTACTCAGAAGAAAAATAGGAACACGTTTGAAGTCAGGTGACGGGCGGGGGCAAGGCATGACTGAAACTTGCAACCTGCTAAAGACTTGAGTGCATAAAAAGAGCTTCAAGTGAGTAGCCGGTGGTTCTTTTAGAGTTCTCAGAAGCAAACTTTTCTGTGGATTTTTAGTTTTGTTCTTTCCTTCGGTAAGAGGACGGGGAATGCTAAATGTTTGATGGTAACCATCACGTGTGTTACATTATTTTAGATTAAGAAAATGCATCCGGTCTCAGCAATCATGTTCGATAGCCTACAACCGATATAAAGATAGAGGCTGCCTACAAATTCAGTGACTCAATACAGAGGCTTTCAGAAACTTCAGAAAAGGGAAAATAGAGACTACAAAAACAAGTTTAGCTCTTGATTCTCCTCATGGTGTTCCACCCAGCCTTGCTAAAAACTTCCAAGCTTTGACACCCTTTCTTCAAGTTGTTTCTCTCTTCTTCTTTAGATAGTATTGACCACATCTTGATCCAATACATCGCTCTGAATATTACCTGCAAGAATGAGTTAGGTTTCGATCTTTGAAATACCACATTATTCCTACTCAACCACAAAGCCCAACAAAGAGCAGTTGCGTCAATTAAAATTTGTTTTCTTAGTTTAAAAGGAAAACCTTTAAGCCACCATCTGGAACTTCAGTGAGTACGCACATACCCATGAGGCTTCAGGCTGACATGCCTAGTTACTCTTCCAGAATCAAAATAGGGTCGTGGAGATGCATCAGGGCAAGTTGGCCCTGCATGTGTTCCTCGACCTGACCATCACAGGGAACCTTGACCCGTACTTCCTTGAGGGAAATCAGATGTTGTAGACCATGAACACACAATATCGACCCACCCCTGCAGTGAAGCTTCAGCTGCTCAAGCTTTTGCATCCATGCTCCGTCAAACTGTAAACGAAACGAGTGTCGCATGTAATCTCAAGGACCTCACCGAAACAATCACCTCCGGCGTCAGCCATTTCCTGCAAGACCCCAAATCTGATACTACTACCTTCAACTGCGTTGATACAAAGGTTCAGGCTATTTAGCCCTAAATATGCATGGATAAATACCTTTCGTGAAGTGTAGGAGAATGCCGAGCACGAGGAGGGAAAAGCCCATCAGAAGCCAGTGCTTCAGTCTCTCCTTGTGAGTCTACAAATCAGAAACTTTCTTGACCACGTTGCATTTCTTGAAATTCACAAGTGGAAGAGTTTTCAGCAATAACCTTGAAGTGGATTAGGACATGGCCATAATGTATCCCGATTGTCCCTGATAGTATTGACGATATTGAACTGAAAGTAGAAAAGATTGTCAGATATATACTTGAATTGTTGGCTGCAGATATTGAGCTTCATCTGTTAATGTTGTCAGATTTCCACCTTAACAAGCCTTCTGGTTCGAAAGGTGCAAGGCACCATGCTGGTGCATCAGCTCGCAAGGGACCCATGTTAGGTGAGCTGAATGTACAATCCTGATAAGGGTAACTGTAAGTACAGGCCGGCTTTGTAATTCTACCCATATAAAATGTTCAATAGATTAGCTAATAAAATATTGCAATGTAATTGAGAAAAAACATCAGTGCCAATGACAAGTACCAAGAATTCTATTGTACTACCTTTGATCGTATCCAAACTGGCTGCGTATAGAGATGATTAATCCCCCAAACCTGCCTATCAACATAGCCAACTGCATTGCAGGCTTGGTCCAGGCTGGCCCTCACACCACACTTTACCTGCAGGAACAAGCAACTACTGTATCAAATACGATAATTTCAGTGATTACAGCATGACCAGGGCAAGTTGCAGGTACCATAAATTGCTTCCCGTCATTGACATCTCCATCGCTGTGGTAAACAAAGCTCCAATCGGGGACATATAGAGAGAATGTTGTAACTATGTATATGACAAATGCGATAAAACCACCTAACCTGTTGATTTTAAGAAAGGACCAGGACGCTCATCATTCTCAGAATTCAAGAAAGTTGGAAAGATATGTGCAGTCACACTGCAACTCAATTGTCAGGAAGAATAAGAATTGTGTGCCATTGCCATCGATACGCGTCGAAAATGGCATAAGGACCAGATCGCACCGTGGTAGGCCTTACTTTTACGGTGAATGCCTCTATCAGAGCAACCACAAAGTACACCAAAGCTATTCTCTGATTAGCCAATTGGAAGCAAAGGAAACAATTTCAAGTCCTTGCCTATATATGTTTAAGCGGTTGGCAATTTGTTTTTATTGGTGCATGAATGAACCTGTAGGATGCCACACCATCTTATCTTCTTCATGTCCACTCCATAAGAAAGGTCATCCGGAGCATGCGAATATCCACCTTTGTACAGATCATCAAATCCCACAGTAACAGAGATTGTTTTGACCAAAAGATGAATTGAAATAAGAGCTGCAATAGAATTATGGCAATGAAAGAATTACCTTGAAGAAGCACACCCCAGAAGAGCATTTTCAATGTTCTGAGGGCAATCTTCTTCACGGCGGCACCGACATTTGGAACTCTCTGCAATTATGTTCACATAATGACTAGTTATCTCTGCTTGCATGAAAAATTCACTTGCAATAACAGAGCAAGAGATACAGAGTATTGATGCCTGTTGTCTTCCTCTGGCAGCTTACTACATTTGTGACAAAAGTAATCGAACAGTGCAAGAGCCACTGCATTACGGGAGTGTCCATTTCAAGTGTGTATATGCTTACTCACCTTCAATGCGAAGGCAATTGCGACACCAACTATGAAGAGGAAGAACGGCATGACGAAGTCTGCCAGAGTGCACCCGTTCCACGGTGAGTGGTCAATCCGCTCATAAGCTCCACCACCATCATCCACCAGGATCATGAGCTGCAAGCAAGGAAACTCAATGATTTACCCTTATATGATATCATTTAAATATTTTACCAGAATCCCAAACCATATTTGCTCTCTAATATAGATGCAACTTTCTTGAATCATTTTTATAAGATCATAAAGGAGCTTTGGAAACAAGAAATGCTGGTGCGACAACACAAAATCAAACTTTTCAGATTAAAGAACCGGAAAGGAGATATGAGTCAATGGGTGTATGTACCACAATGGTTAGCCCTCTGAAGGCATCAAGAGCTGCCACTCTCTTCCTCCTCTTCTGCACCTCCTCAGCCACAGTCACTCTCTTCTGCTCCATATCCTCGCCTTTGCCATTAGCACGCTCGACATGGACAACGTCAATGGCGTGCTGCTCTGGACCTCTCTCGCCATCTGATGCTGCTATCTCCTGCCCCTTCTCCATATCCACCGCCTATAGCTTGGTTGGGATGTATGTGCAAGTTTAACTTGCTTAGATTCTAGCTACAACTTGAAAGCGGTAGCATTGGTTTCAAGATGACTTATGTACTTGATAAGATGAATCAACGTTCAAGTCTGTCACATTTGTATATATACAGCTATCTGGTAACAAAACTGTCTCTCTTGCAGTCCATATATAATATGCTGTTTATTTGATAACTAGCTAGTATTAAACGTTGGGTTGCCGTCCACTAGTAGGTGACGCAAATGTTTCCCATGGGTGCTTGTCACTTTCCATCTTTTCTTGGAATGACTCATGTCCTCTGTTTCCATGTGTCAAAACCTTGCAGATTCCACCATTGTATAGCCTGCACATGAAAGTATAACTATTGAGGTCATAATAAGTGTAAACTAAATAAGTTGTGTACTGACACTTAATCCTCGCAACAACTTCTTAAAGCCATACATAGAAGGAAAAATTTCAAACGTGCCATTACAATTTTCAAAAATTTGAAAAATGCCATTGTTAGTGACTGTGGTGGCCCCCATGTGTCAGTGACACACCGATGGCATATTTCCAAAGTGTGAAAATTGTAATGATACTCCCAAATGCATAGTATCCCAATGTTATATCCAAGACAATATGTCATACAAATATCATTAATTTGATGCGTAATAACAACACCTCCAATGAATAATTTCATGTTAGGAACTCTTGAAACAATTAATGGTTGTGAAAATGGGAGTATACCAGAACATTATATTTTATGCCAAAATAAAATATAATGTTCCCAAAAAATTAAAAGCAACGGAATTTTCAATAATGGACCGGTGCATATACAATGATGGACCGGTGCATATACATAGGCATTGAAAAATCACTCCGGCCGTGTGGAAGAAGCTGACAGGCATTGCCGGCTGCGTTTGGACGCCGCTACGCATTTTTCTTATTGTTTTGGAGCGTGCAGTTGAGGGTGTTCCTCCACTTGGAATCAGATGATGAATCCAAAGAGAGTTGTATCAAGTGAGACGATAAAGAATAGTGATAGGTGCCTTATCATAAGCAGTGATGTCAGAATTATCATCTAGATGTTTTCAACGATTGCAACTAATGTTTTGTTTTTCATTGAGGAAATTAGCCGTCAGGGCATCAGTGCATCACGCATCAACAGGAGGTCAGGACACCAATTTTGAATTCACCTATTCTTATTTACATATATTATTGAATAATTGTATTGATGAGTGTACATGCGCACCAATTAATTTTTTTTCTTTTCATCTCGTTTCAGATTTCATCGCAAAAACAAGAGCGTCGTTGAATATTTTTCTATCAAGTTTACCTCCTCGATCTGTTGCAATACCAAGGCACTAGATTAATTAATTGTTCAAGACATACGTACATCTTAGTGTTTTCTCTTATAGGTTGACTTTTTCTCAATCCCCAATGGAAACAAAAAAAATAAAAGCAAAAAAACATGGCAACTTGTGTGCAAAAAAATGATTCTAAAATCTTTTTTGAAAAATCTTTAGTTTAACTTTCTAGGAAAAAATTAAATCAGAAAATTATCAAAGAAATAAATAAATAAGTTTTGCAAAAAATGTACTATTTAAATAAATTCTCCACATAAGTTATCTAGAAAATAATTTGCATCAAGGTTATCAATGTTAAAAGGAGCCACCACGTTCGTCGAGAGGGCCAAGAAATTCCTGCGTTAATCCAAAAAAGAGAAGAATATATGCCGTTGGATTTTATGAACATCTAACGGTCTATAATTATTCCATTATTAATCAAAAAGAGAACAATATAAGACGTCAGATTTTATAAATATCTAACTGTCTATATTATTTTATTTTAATCCAAAAAAGAGAAGAATATATATATATACCGTCGGATTTTATGAATATCTAACGGTCTATATTATTTTATCCGCCGCCGCCCCTCCTCCATCGCCGCCCGAGCCGTCCGCCACCGCCGCCGCGAGCCGTCCATGGCCGCCGTAGGAGGCCTCCACCGTCGCCGCGTGACCGTCCGCGGGAGCCCTCCACCGCTGCCGCGCGGTAGTCTGTGGTCGTCGCGGGAGTCCTGCGTCGTCGCTGCGCGACCGTCCGCCGAGAGGGCCAAGAAATTCCCACGTTAATCTAAAAAAGAGAAGAATATATGCCGTTGGATTTTATGAACGGTCTATATTATTCCATTATTAATCAAAAAGAGAAGAATATAAGCCGTCAGATTTTATAAATATCTAACGGTCTATATTATTTCATTTTACCCCAGAGGAGCATTTTCAATGTTCTGAGGGCTCGTCGCCATCCCTGCGGGAGTCGCGTATGCGTCTTCGGAGTTTGGGGTCCGGCCGCTCTGCGCGCCGCTGGAGGCTAGCGGGGCCGTCACCGCGCGAGCCGTCCACTACCGCCACTGCGTAGCCGTCCATGACCGCCGTAGGAGGCCTCCACCGACGCCGCGTGGCCGTCCACTGGAGCCCTTCACCGGCGTCGTGCGACCGTCCGTGGCCTCCGCGGGAGTCCTTCGTCGTCGTCGTGCGACCGTCCGCCGTCATCGCCACCGCGGGAGCCTTCCGCGGTCGCCGCGGGAGCTGCCTACATGTCTTCGGAGTTCGGGTCCGACCGCTCCGCGCGCCGCCGGAGGCCGAGGGGGATGAAGGCTATCGGCCAAGGCGACCAGCACCTCTCGCCACTGCCGTCGCCACTAGAGAGAGGGGGAGATAGAGGGAGAGAGATAGAGTGGGGGACGAGTGGGTCGTCCGTGAAAGAAAAGAAGAAAAATATATGGGTGGACTCACGTGTTCGTAATTAGTACAGTATATAAGATATAGAGGATAATGGGTGCAGAAAAAACTAATATAGAGGAGGGAAATTCAATGACTATCCAGGAATATTCCTTTTAGAGGATGAGAATAGAGTATGATGAGTGCGGACAGAATGAGGCCCCATGTGCCCTACCAAGTTCTTCTATATAGGAGGCAACGTTCGACAATGAGCGGAGAACAGCACGTCGAACTGCACGTGTACCTGATGAGTAGTGCTCGGATTTAGGACGTTCAACAAGATTGTGAGCACAGTGGGAGAGAACAATTCTCCCTGTCCGAAGGGGGCGAATCACTGTCAGGATTGAGTACCATGTGATGGCCGTGCTTGCCGTGCATATGTGTTGACATGGAAGTTGAGTAACAATAGCTGGGCAAAAAAAATGCTTCTCTTAATGCCCGATGTAATCATGCAACTGTAAATATTGATCATTCACTAGATCGGACATCAAACATGTCTATATATTACTTCATCTTTTACCGGAGGAGGAAAAAGGCGTAATATTAATCCATAACCGTGATAGGCACCCATTGGTTATTGCAGCCTAAGTTCTCATTGCATAACTAGCAAACTAGAAGTATTTTTTTATGTTATTTTCTCGGATTATATATTCTAGGTGTAATTGATTACCCTATATATTTGATTTCCTCCCTCCTTAAACTTTCCTTCATGCTATGACATTCTGATAATTGATTAGTGCAGCAAGCTAGGCTACTAATCATAACACCGATTTATGAAGCGAGTCGAGACCCAAACATCATTATATTTTGTGAAAGGTTTCTACTTTAATCCAATCGTCCCGTGTTACGCTATTACAAGTTCGCCGAGATAGTTCGCATGTCCATTGAGGGAGTATCTCATATCAGAAAGTTGCATTTTGTATATGTAAAGTTATATAAATTACTTTATTCACTTACCCATGATCACTACCTCAATATTAGGTCGCACCATCTATTATTTTAGAGCAAGTCCAGCAAACTCAATAAGCCCCTATCCCAAGTTTAAAGTGTCAAGAAAAAAGTTGCACTTCAGCAAACCCAACAAACCCTGTCCAAGGCTTCTAAATCCACCCTCCATTCTTAAGGGTTTATAAAAAGCCCTATATTTACGAGGGTTATTACTGAAGTTTTAATATTTCTGTGGCCTTTAAAAAATAGAGGTAGTCTTCATTTAGTATTTGGAGAGTCTGGTTAGAGAGATATTAGTGGACTTAATCTTAATAATATAATATTATTA